>JAHCHA010011657.1:2174-30774 GCA_027742795.1 Vigna hirtella | reverse complement strand
TCATTCTTTTCATCAATGTTAATGCCACTCTCTAAATCACCTTGCAAGAAGGCCTATCCTTAATTACGAGTTCATACAATTCCTAGCATTCCTAGTAATTAGTTCTGAAGTACAGGAGCTTAAAGGCAACCAATATGATATTGGGAGAAATTCCCCGGATCTAGATTTCCCCGTATGTTCCCATATCGACAAAATCAATAATCATGGCAATGAATGAGTTAAACAAAGCAAGCATTAAGCAAAGAGGAAAAACCCTAACTAAAGATGAAAGAAAGCATATATCTTAATATAAGATGTTAAAACAAATTCCATATATGAGAGTTTCACAAGACTACATTGATTCCCCAACAACAATACAAGGTTTAGTTCACCATATTCATGGTGAAACTAGATGAACAATAATGGAGGAAAGAAAGATAGAACCCTAGAAAGATGAGGAGGTAGCCAGAGCATCCAAGATCTTCCTTCCAGGGGTGGAAAAGTGAGTGTTTGCTTCGTCTCAGCCAAAGATACAAACCCTAGGACGTGCAAGTCCTTAAATAGGGCATAAAAATAACATAAAACAAGTCCAAGCCCATAAAAACAAAAGAAAACTGATCCAAGCCCACTTAGAATGGCGCTCAGCGGCATTTTACCGCTGAGCGGTAATAGCGCATGATCTATTTTGGCCCCAGCTGCTGTTTTTGCCCCTCAGCGTGATTTTGGCACCTGAAAAGTGCCGCTCAGCGCCAAATTTCCGCTCAGCGCCACTCGGTCACATTTTTTTCAGCATTCTGGTTGACTGGTTGACTTTTCTTGTTGACTGGTTTACTTTTCTGGTTGACTGGTTGGCTGTTCTGGTTGACTGGTTGACTTTTCAGCACTCCAATCATTCGGTACTTCAATTCTTCTTTCAAATCATTCAATTAGCCTACAAAATCAAGGGAATCTTGCACAAAACCATTAAATTCACTTTCAACTCTCTTATTCACAAAACTAAAGCAAAAATATGAGTTCAAGCTAGTTTCTAAGTCTTAAAGGTTGCTTTTAGTATCAATTTTAAGCATGAAAATAACAGTTTTTCAACTGTTATCAGGACCGACGGTTCGGTCTTAGGTCTTTTGTTGTGTTAGTGTGTGTTGTTCTGTTTTGTGTGTGCTGTCATGTGTGTTGCATTTATATAGTTTTAGTTGCATATTTTCATTGCATTTTTCCTTTTTCCTTCTTTCTCCATGTCTACCTATTTTGATTATGTGAATACTGGTTCTTCTGCCTGTGCCTATAATTATGATTCTCCTTCTGCATGTTACTCTGATTATGGTTCTCATGCTGATTTCTATGTTGAGAACAATATGACTCATCCTCCCACTCATGAGAGTGCTCATTGGGATCCGGTTAGATCAGATGAGGATGATGTTCATTGCGTTTTCAACACTGGACTGATACATTTGTTGCTCGAGTTTCATGGTTTAGAAGGTGAATGCCCACATGAACATTTGGAGAAGTTCCATCTCATTTGCTCTACAATGAAACCTCCACATGTCTCGGATGATCACATTTTCATAAGGGCATTTCCCCACTTCTTACAAGGAGCAACAAAGGATTGGGTTTATTCTTTTCCTCCCGGATCCATCACTTCTTGGGAAGATCTTAAGCATATGTTCTTGGATGAATTCTTCCCTACTCAGTATGGTTACACCAACGATCCTAGACGTAATGACCCTAGCTTGGGATGGTATGATGCTCCACAGCAATATCAGGAAGCACCATCTCAGAATGCTTGTATGCCTCCACCTGTCCAGCAATACCAGAGTCAGCAATATGATGCTCCTGCCCAAATAGCTCCTCAGCATTCTACTTCTAAGCCTACATTGGAGGAGTTACTAAGGCAGATGGCCATGCAAAACATTGAGTTCATGCAAGAGACCAGAGAATCCATTCAAAGCTTGAATGATCAGATAGGGCATATGGCTATTCAGCTTGCTCAAGAACAATCTCAACATTTTGAGGAATTGTCATTTTAGATTGTTCAGCTTCCAGATGATGTTAGTGCCATCAACGTAGGTGATGGGGAGCAAAGTCATGAGGTTACTACTACGCCACCTACTTTCCCATCCTATTATGTCCCCACTCTTACACCTGAGGAGAATGATGAAGATTTTAAGGACCAGGTAGACCATTTTCATCTTTCACCACTTTACCAATCTTTAGGGAAGTGGAGGTAAACATACCTCAGTTTGATTATGTTGTTGATGATTATGTTGTTCATGATTATGCTGTTCATGATTATGCAGTTGATATGTATGTTGATGATTGTATTGTTGATGACCATGATTTTAATTCTCCCTCTCTGCATGATGAGAACCACTTTTTGCTATCACATCTGAATGTTTATTCTTCATGCACTGAACATGAATATGAGCATGTTATTGATATTGCTTCTAAATTTGAACTTGATTCATGTTCTGAGGCTATATTTGAGGGTCAGCCTGTTACACTAGAATTGGGTGTTATACCCCTACATGTCATTTCTTTGGAGCCACATTGCACTAACCCTATTGCAGGAGGTATACATGAATTTGACCAACATGCACCCACAATGAAAGACAAAGGTGCTTACATACACAACAGTTTGAAGATCAATAGGCATCGGCTGAACCCGCTCATCAACAATCACTTCTTCTTAGATCCAGCTGTGGAAGACATTTCCTTGCTCGATCAAATCTGCAGGATGAAGCAGTTCTTCCTCAAAACTTCCTTGTTGGATCCTGTGGTGGAAGACATCTCCCTAATAGTCCAAATTTGGCAACTTCCACCCTAACCTAGGGGAGTTTTCTTTTTCCTTCTCCCCCTTTCCCTAGTTTAATTGTACTTGTCCATGATCTGTTTACTGTTCTGATTTCTAATCTTATGCTTATGACACATTGAGGACACTGTGTAGTTTAAGTGTGGTCTATTGGGGGAGATTTTGATTTTTCTTTGTTAATTTTTGTTTTGATTTTGATTTTCTTTCTTAATTTTTTTTTCTTTGTTAACTTTTTTCTGTTTTAGATTGTTTTTGTCGTGTCTTGTATACAGTTTTGCATGATGCTCTTCATTTCTGGATTTTGTTTAAGTTGTAGACTCATCTTTCACTTCACTTGATTGATACTTATGGTTTGAAACTCTTGCTTTTCTTTGCGTGGGAAGATGATTATGATGTTTGAGAGGTTGAATTGATTGTGACAAATACCCTATGTGAGATTTGAGCCACTTTATGTTCTTTCTTGTGTGATGTATCTCTTGATGGCTTGCACATATGCCTTGACTTGACCCTTTTTGATAATTCTTGATGGATATGCATGTTTGAAAATGATAAAGGCAGTTTTGTTCTTGAGCCTCTCTAGCCAAATAAGCCTCCCTTATTTTGATCCTTTGATAACTCCTTTGAATCTATGCTTTTCCCCTGTTCTTTGTTTTCAAGCTCATTAATCACCCTTAAGTGAAAAACCGTGATCACCTTAACCATAGGGAATTTTGGAGCTTTTGAAGTGTTTTGGGAACAAGTGTGGTCTCCCTTGGGATTATGATGAATTGGCTAGTTGGTTCCTCTTCTTCGTTGTTTGTATATATGTGTGCATCTTGTCTCTTACAATTGTGTTCTAAAAAGAGAGAAAAGAAAAGAGACAAGATGAGAAAAGAAAAAAAAATATATATATATATATATATATATATAGAGAAAGATGAGAAAAATAAAAATGGAGTCAAGAAGAGGATTGAATTAGAGGTTTTGGGTGTGATTTGATTGTATTTTCACTTGTTCCCCATTACTCATCTATTCCTTTTGGTTTATAGCTTCTCATCCATATTATATCCTCCTTTGTCCTTGGCCCCATTTCATCCATAAAAGACCTTTTGATTTGAACATGCATATGTTTTGAGTGTTGATATTAGAGGCTTTCCAAGTCTGTTTATGTTTGCTTTCTTGAGTGCATTGAGTTGACATTGCTTACCTTAGACACTTGAGAGAAACACGATAGTGCATCTGTGAGGTTTTTCTACTTTTGGATTCACCCCTTGAGCTAATTGATTATGTTACCATGTTTTGGAATTGCTTGGATGACTACCATGAGTATCTGTTTCCTCTGATTATCTCTGTGTTGGATGTTGTCTACTCCTTTTCGTTTTCCAGAATCATTGAGGATTTTGAAAATATGCTTTGTGTCTTTGGTGTCTGATGAATCAATATTTTATTCACTTCACTTAGTTTACTGTACTAGAATTAATCAGGGAATTGTGCTTAATTGTCCAGATTTTCCCATTTTACTGAATTGAGCTTAATTCGATCAGAAATTCTTATTTTAATTAATTTGAATTGTCTGAGGCTAATTATTTGTATTAGTAATTGCAGGAAAATTTTGGAAATAAAAATTGGGACATTTGGAAAAACATTCACACACTGTGTTTGGAAAGAAGCTGCACTGCAGTGATTTAATTTGTGTGTTGATCTGTGATGAAATATTTTTGAATTTTAAGAAGCAAAATGGAGGGGATCATGCTCCACTTGCAGCTCACGGTTTCTTAATTTATTTGGAAGATAATTGAAAGTTGGTTTCACACCTTGTCCATTCAACAATTAACAAGTGGAACTTGATGGAATAAAGAGACCACACTTCTTGAGAAGTCACGGCCATTTACAAAAATTGGCTTCTTCTTTGGCAAGCATTTAGAATAAAAGATGAAGGGGGACCACCTATGAAGGCCACGGCTGCATTCTTTCTAGTGAAGAATTTTGCAAAGTTGGACAACACATGGGCCACCACTTCACGGCACATGGGAGAGAGATTTAGTGTGTGTTGAATTTCATTCAATAAGCATTATAAGGAAGAGGAATAACTTGGAGGGCCCATGCTCACTTTTACACGTCCAGAGAATGAAGAACTGGAGAAAGGGCTTGCTAAATATTCAATATATTTTTGGACAACATTGAGGGGCCACCACATTTTTTCTCCTTACGTGGTTTCAATTGGTTTGAGAAAGCATTTCATTCTCCTTTTTGAGGGGCTCTTACGGAAAAGGATAAACACACAAAACAGCTACCATTCTCTTCTTTGCAGAAACGAAAAATTGGTTTGCAGAATAAATAGATGCAAGGAGTTCACGGCAACTTGGAGTAGTCCAGCAAGAAAAGCTCACGGCTGGTCCAGGCAGCAGCAAGGTGCTCCACGGCCTTGGTTGAAGGGGTTGCTACGGATGTGTGAAGGGAGATGAGGAGGCTACGGTTGGTGTCTTAGAATGGAGAAGAGTTAAATTCTTGTTACAGTAGCAGAGAAGGAACACGTCCAAGTTGTCCAGAGTTGGCTTCACAAGGAGAATGGGCAGCAGCAAGAAGCACCATGGTGATTGATGAAGAAGCTCTTGTTGCAGCAGCAGCAACCAGCCACACGCACATCTTGGAGTGTCCAGGGGAAGTTCACGGTGCAGCAGAAAGAGAAGGAGGTGTGCTTGGCTTTGGAGCATCCAAACAAGCAACAACAAACGTCCTGGAAGAAGTGTTCGGTCATTTATCTTTGCTAGATGAAAGAGCAGCCACCACTTTTCACTTTGCAATTTTCCTTGAATGTTTTATGGAGCTTGGAATGGTGTTCACGGTCAGCTGGGAGAAGAGGTGGAGATCACGGCCAAAATGGTGAAGGAAAGGACAAATGGTGATTCACAAGAGAAGAAAGAAATGCAACGGATTGCAAATGGAAGTGGAGCCCACCTATTTCCTTGACAAATCTAGGAGTTGAAGGAAGTAAGGAACCTACGGGGACAAAAACAAAAACCTGACTGGAAACATGGAGGTAGTAGACTAGGCACGGCTGGTAAGAAGGAGGAGACTAGGCTACGGGAATTGGTCCACAATTTTTGCTATAAAAAAAGAAGAGCAGCAGCAGAAGAGATCAGTAGATTTTAGCAGTAGATTTTAGGAGTAGTTTAGGAAAACCTCACGGCCTGGAGGAGGCTCTGGCCTCTTTCCATTTTCCAGTAGCCAGCTCTTAGTTCTCATTCCAGTAGCTCTCTGTGTTTTTATTTTCCAGTAGTGTAGAATTTTATTTCTGAGCGTGTAGCATCACAGTATTTGAAACAATTTGTTCGTTTTATTTTTATCTTTCAGTATTTTGGAATTTTAGTTTAAGTGATGAATCTTTGATGAATTCCATTTCCAGTGTTTTATTTTTATCTGTTGTATTTTACCGTTCAGTATTTTCTGCATCGCTATATTCCATCATTTTACTGTTCATCGTATTTCCAAACGTTGTTTTTATGATTTTATTGATGTTTTTACTTTTGCGTTTTACGTTTTCTGCACAGTTTTAATTTTAATTTAATTTTCCCGCATCAAAACAAAATCACAAACCCCCCCCCACTTCGTAATAAATCTGAGACTGAACCCAATTTGGTCCTTGAGAGACAACCTAGGAGTCACTTCCTAGTACTATACTACATTATTTTTGCAAACAATTTTTGTGGGAGGTGCGACCCTCCTATCAGTGTCTTTTTCTTATTGTTTCCTAGATTGTGTCACTCTCTTGAGGTATTTAGAATGGTTCCTTGTTCTGCGTCTTGATTTTTCCCAGGAGTGCAAAGGGCTGAATGTGGTATATTTTGATGAGTCACCATTTTTCACTATACACTTAGCTTCCAGCACCATATTTTGTTAGTGAATTGTGCTTAATTATCAATTATTCTTGCATTTTCACTATTTGGGATCAATTTCAAGACTAATTCTTATTTTAATTAATTTGAATTATTTTGGCTTAATTATTTCATTCTTTATGTGCAGGAAGTCACTATTTGAGAGGTTGAGAAAAGGTCTGACTGGACTCTTGACCGAACGGTTTGTGAGAGACATGACTGAATGGTATACAACTTGTCTGAGCCCTTCATGACCGAATGGTCTGACAATGTGCTAGACCGAGCGGTCTGTTGAAGCCCACACCAAACAGCTACTGAGAACCTGCAATGAATGGCTGAGCACTACACTACCAATCAGTTAGATGAAATAATTGCTGAACAGTCTGTTGAAACCCAGCTCAACTGATTGAACCGTACGGAATAGCATTTGTGCATGAGTTTCCCTGAATCGAACGGTTAGCTACAACTTGAGCACTGTTCAACATAATGGCAGAGCACGAGAATGGTTTTGTAGTGACCGAACGGTGAGCTAGAGCCTGAATTAAATGGACGAGCACTAGAGAGTCGAACATTCTCAGCAATTGCTCTTGATCGGACGGTCTTGTGAAGATTGCACTGCAAACCATTTCCTGAGCCTGTAGACCATTGTTGACTAAACAGTGAGAGCCTTTAATGACCGAACGGTCAGATTAGATGACTAGAGAACTCAACAGCAACAGTGTTGGAAGCATATTCTAGGACTTCAAGAGGGTGGCCACGTTAGTCTTAGAATGTAAATTCATCATAGAATGTTATTGGGTCAACCTTACGACCTTGGGGCCCAAATTTTAGGTCATTTTTGTAGGACAAGCCCATTAGAAGGGCAATTTTGTCTTTTGGGGTCTATATACCTTAAAATCACCTTCACTTTACCTAAGTCTCACGCCGCCACTTACGTTTTCTGGGGAGCATCTTCTTCCTCCTCCCCCTTTGGGGAGGTTTTGGTTTTGTTTCCTTTTTAATTTCATGTATTGAATCTTGTTTACATTGCAATTTAAGAGTTGAAATCGTTCCTGCATTTACTTTTCTTCTCCATTTCGTTTCATCCATTTTTTGCTGCTTCATTTTCAATCAATTTACTGTTCACTTTCTTTCTCGTCTCTGCTTATTTCGTTGCATCCTTTTCCATTGCTTATTTCCAATTGTACAGTTTAATTCTGTCAGATTTTGGCTTTCCATTTCACGCTTATTCAACTTTGCCCATTTATGTTTCCCAGCTTGTTTTCATTGCAGCCTCTATTTGTGTTTTGATTTACGTCTTCTAGTTGTGTTTAGAAGTTCGTTTTGCTTCGTTCCAGCTCTGCATGTTCATTCCAGTTCTTCTAGTTTAATTTACTGTTCATCGCGTTTCCTGCTTCATTTCTACAACGTTTTCTGAGCTTTTGCATTTAGACCATTCGGCTTTGTCTGCATTCAGTTCTTTAGTTTTGAATCTCGTTTCCATTCGGTCTTGCTTAATATTGTTCGGCTGTTTTGTGTTTTAATTTGTTTTCATTTTGTTGTTTTGATTCCGTTTGGCCTGTGTCTTTACTTATGATTATTGTTCGGTCCATCCTTATGACCGTTCGGCTTTTACATGTGCTGTTAAATTTTCCTTTCACCGTTCGGTCTCACCTTTAAACCGATCGGTCTCACTTTAGTACCATTCGGTCTTTCCTGTTTTCAGCATCTTTCATTGTTTTCAGTTATATTTGCTTGTCTTCAATTTCCAATTTTAATTTAGTTTATTGTTCTTTGCAAAAACACTTTCAAAACCCCCCCACTATGTGTTTGACCTAAGTCTCGAACCACATTTGGTCTTTGAGAGACGACCTAGGAGTCCCTTCCTAGTCTATACGACATTCTTAATTGCATATCAAATTTGCATGGGCCACGACAGTCTCATCAAATAACTTTACACTCTTCCTTAGGGTTAACCTCAGTGTTAGCCCCAAATTTCTTTTCCGCTTTGTCTTCCATCTTCTTGGCCAGTTGGCCTACCTGCATCTCCAAATTTCTTATAGCAGCTTCAGTGCTCTTGTGATTGGAGATAGTCACCTGTATAAATTGTTCAAGAGTGTCTTCTACCTTTGTTGATCTCTCATTTAGCGCAGATACTTGTTGCCATAGTGATGGTTGTTGCTGTGGTCTATTAAATGTCCTACTTGTCCAGCTTGTCCATTTTGACCTTGACCCATGCTTGGGTGAGGTTTCAACCCTTGGTTGAAGTTTCCTTGGCGGTATTGGAATTGATTGCCGATATAATTAACATCTTCTTGGGCCTCCACTGGAAAAGCACATTGACCATTGATATGATCACAACCACATAATCCAACTGTTGAGTTATAATTTTATTTTCTACAAGCAAGGCATCTTGAGATTGTAATTGTAGAACTCCCTTCTGTTGAGGTGGAGCTCCTCTTTCACTATGCATCTTGTTATCATTAGTAGCCATGTTGTCAATCAGTTCAAAAGCTTCCTCTGGAGTCTTACACTTAATATTACCTCTAGCTGAGGCATCTAGCATCAATTGGGTTTGTGAACCTAGACCTCCAAGGAAAAGAATGACTATTTTTGCTTCATCAAAGCCATGCGTGGGCGTCTTCCTCAGCAAACTCTTGTATCTATCCCACGCTTGACCTAACGTCTCCTCCATGCCTTGCCAGAAAGAAGAAATTTCTTGCTTTACCCTTGTTGATTTTTGACTGTGGGAAGTACTTGTTCAGAAACTTTGAAACCAAAGCTTCCCATTCAACCATAGCTTTGCATTGCATCCCAATGAGAAAGGAAACAAACTAAGCTTTATAGCGTCATCTGGCACACCATTGATCTTCATAGTGTTGCAAATCTCATTGAATGTGGTCAGATGTTCATATTGACTTTCATGAGACAGTCCATTAAATTGGTTGCTCCTTACCAATTGTATCAAGCCGGTTTTATCTCCATGTTTGCAGCATTGACCCTCGGCTTAGCAATGTTGTTAAAGTGATGAGGGCCAACAACGGTGGTGTAATCCGCCAGAGTACGTCTATCATTATTTTCTCCAGCCATCTTGATAGAAGCAACACCACTCTTCAAGAATGAGCAGCTTCTCAAACCAGAAGTAGCAGCGGAATGGAGAATGGACGGAGATGCACGGATGCATGAAAGGTGTTTGATGAAATGTTTGGTGCGGTTTTGGAGGTGTGTATCCAGTGGTTGTAACTCAGAAAGCCTTCCAAGAGGGAAGGAAGCTAGAGAATGAGTGTGCTAAAGTGGCACAAGACCGATGATGACAAATTTATGAACACCGAAAAACGTGATGTCACAAACTTGTTTTACAATCGGCAAGTATGACTGAATCGTTTCAAGTAATAAACTTGGTAAGACCAAGTATCGTTCTCCCAAAGGACTCACGGCCTAGTTTAGTTATGTGATTTGTTGATTAGCTAAGACTTAAGAAAGAAATAATTAGATTTTATATGCAAAAGACGAAAGTAAACATGTATGCATGAATGTGATCAATGGCTAAAGCAAAATACAACACTTTCAATGGAATATATGGATGAGTATGTTGTTGGGGTTATCAATTTCATCTTATCCACTCTCATATATTTTAGGAATTCAACATTCAATTCATCATTGTTAATGCCACTCTCTAAATTACCTTTCAAAGAAGGCTTCTCCCTAATTACGAGTTCATACGATTCCTAGCATTCCTAATAATTAGTTTATTTAGCGCAGGAGCTTAAGGCAACCAATATACTATTGGGAGAAATTCCCCGGATCTAGACTTCCCCGTACGTTTCCGTATCGACAAAACCAATAATCATCCATTGAATAAGTTAAACAAAGCAAGCATTGAGCAAAGAGGAAAAACCCTAACTAATGATGAAAGAAAGCATAGGTCTTAGATTAAGATGTAAACACAAATTCCATATATGAGAGCTTCAAAAGATTACATTGATTCCCCAACAAACATACAAGGTTTAGTTCACCATATTCATGGTGAACCTAGATGAACAATAATGAAAGAATGAAGGATAAAACCCTAAAAAGGTGAAGAGGTAGCCTGAGCATCCAAGATCCTCCTTCAAAGGGGTGGAAGAGAGAGTGTTTGCTTCGTTTCAGCCAAAGATACAAACCCTAGGAAACCCTAAAGCTTATATACTATTCGTAAATTACAGAAAATTAGGCCCAAGCCCAAAAATAGTGCCGCTCAGTGGTAAACTACCGCTCAGCGGTAAGTGCGTGAGTTGGTTTCTTCCCCTCAGCGGCCATTTTGCCCCTCAGCGGTTCCAACGTGATCTCCTGAGTGCCGCTCAGCGGTAAACTACCGCTGAGCGGCAGTTGCGGCTTCTCCTTTTGCACTTTTTGATGTCTTTTCTGATTCCATCTCTCTCCTTCTTCACTTCTTTCACCAAATTCACCTTAAAACCTGCACAAAAACACTGAAATCAAGCATAAACCTGTCCAGCTCTCTTATTTCTGAAAATATGAATAAAAGCATGATTTCAAGCTAGTTTCTAAGGATAAAGGTTGCTTTTAGTATCAATTTTAAGCATGAAAATAACAGTTTTTCAACTGTTATGAACCGAGAACTTGAAGAAGAAGTGGCCGGAACCAATTCAATAACATTTCACTACATCAATTCAAGTTGGCTTTTACAAGAGATCAAGCTCTCTTTTATAGATGAAGAAGAGCTATGATCTATGCAGAAAACTATGCAAATTACATTGAAAACGTGCTAGAAAAGTAACTACCATGTTCTGAAATGTGAATAAGTTGGTTGGTGTGTTCTATGTGATAAATGTGAGTTGTAACCAAAACATTTTCCAAGTGCAAAAGGTGATATGGCTGCTGCAAATGCTGAGCACGCTGGTTACTCTTTATGCAGCTCGGTCATAGCATCTCTCTTGACTTCCTTTGTTTACTCTTTGCTTGACAACTTCCTAGGATCCTTCCAACCTTTATTTGTCCTACAAAACAATGTAATTAGTTAAAGAGAACATGCTAAGACTTAGAAAGAAAATAAAATAAAAAGATAAAAAGATAAAAATCAAGTCAAAGCTAATCGATAATCACACAAATAGAATAGTTAAACCTTGAGTCCCCGACAATGGTGCCAAAAACTTGTTAACACTTCGGCAAGTGTACCGAATTGTATCAAGTAATAATAAATGGTAAGACCGAGTATCTGATAATGGTTGAAAAACCGTTATTTTTATACTTAATTTAGATATTAAAAACAACCTTTATGACTTAGAAACTAGCTTGGAATCATGTTTTTGCCTATGTTTTGGAAATAAGAGAGTTGGATGGGTTTTATGCTTGGTTTTCCTTGTTTTGGAAGGAATTAAGATGAATTAGATGAAAGAAATTGAAGTAGTAAGGAGCTGAACATAGTAAAGGAAGTAAAAGTGCACAAAAGAAGAGCCGGAATCACCGCTGAGCGTAGCTTTTACCGCTGAGCGTCATCTTGAAGAGCCGCACTTACCGTTGAGTGCCAAAAGTGTCGTTGAGCGCCATTTAATTGGGCTTGGGCCTATTTTCTATAATTTTTAATAAACTATATAAGGGTTTAGTAGACCTAGGGTTGGCATCTTTGGACAGAAAGAGGCGAAATCACACTCCTTTCAGTCCTTGGAGGCGGATTTTGGATGTGGAAGCTCCTTTCTTCAAATTCTAGGGTTCTATCATTCATTCTTTTCATTATTTTCATCTAGTTTCACCATGTCCATGGTGAACTAAACCTCCATTGTTGTTGAGGAAACGATGTAATCCTTTGAAACTCTCATGTATTGAAATGATTCTTGATTTTAAATGCTTTACTTCATTAATTGTTAGGGTTTTTCCTCTTTACTCTATGCATGCTTTGTTTAACTCATTCAATTGCATTATCATTGATGTTATATATATGGACACATATAGGTAAATCTAGAACTGGGGAAATTCTCCCGGAAGCAATATTACCTAGACATAGGAATAGGAGGACCGATTGCCTTTAAGCTTATGTGCGAATGTAATGCATGAATAATTGATAGGGAGACAAGACATTGTAAACTAGTGATTAGGAGTAGGCTTTCTTCACCGAGACATCGGGTTTAAGGTAAATTAGAAAGTGGCATTATCATTAATGAACAAACATGAATTCATGAATACATGAGAGTCGATAGGATAAGTCGAAAACCCAACAACATATAAACACAACAATCTCGTTTACTTTTCCGTAATATAAACACAACAATCTCGTTTACAAGTCTTATTTAATTAAGAAATCACATAACTGTTTAAGCCTTGAGTCTCTTGGGAAACGATACTGTTAACACTCGACAAGTGTACCGAATTGTATCAAGTAATAATAAAATGCTAAGACCAAGTATCGTTTCCCAAAGGACTCACGACCTAGACAGTTATGTGATTTCTTGATTAAATTAGACTTGTAAACAAAATCATTGTGTTTGAATTGCGGAAAATAAACATGAATGCAAGTTTTGATCAATTGGATTTAAAGATGCAAAAGTGATTGATGTAAAATATGAATGATTATGTTGTTGGGGTTTCTGATGTATCCTATCCACTCTCATGTATTTATGAATTCATCTTTCTTCATTAATGTTAATGCCACTTTCTAATTTACCTTAAACCCGATGTCTCGGTGAAGAAAGCCTAATCCTAATTACTAGTTCACAATGTCTTGTGTTAAGGCACAAGATTTCTACGAAGGGGATTGAAGTTGATAAAGCCAAAGTAGAGATCATTGAGAAACTCCCCCCAACAACAAATGTGAAGGGAATCAGAAGCTTCTTATGCCATCCCGGGTTCTATAGAAGATTTATTAAAGACTTCTCAAAAATTGCAAAACCATTGAGTAATCTGCTGGTTAAAGATGTACCTTTTGTGATGAATGAAGAATGTTTGAAAGCCTTTGATATCTTGAAAAGTAAGTTGGTGTCGGCTCTAGTGATTGTAGCTCCAGATTGGAATCAGCATTTTGAGCTAATGTGTGATGCTAGTGATTATGCAATAGGAGTCGTGCTTGGTCAAAGAAAAGAAAAGGTATTTCACACAATCTATTATGCTAGCAAAGTTTTAGATGATGCTTAGTTGAATTATGCTACTATTGAGAAGGAGTTCCTAGCCATAGTTTATACTTTGGAGAAATTTAGACCTTTTCTCATTGGGTCTAAGGTGATTATCTACATAGATCATGCAGCTATAAAATATTTATTGATAAAGCCAGATTCTAAGCCACATTTGATAAGATGGGTACGTCTATTGCAAGAATTTGATGTTGAAATTCGTGATAAATAGGGGAGTGAGAATTTGATTGCTGATCATTTATCTCGGTTGGTTAACCTTGAGGTTACTAGCAAAGAAGCAGAAATCTGGGAATCTTTTTCAGATGAGACATTCATGTACATCCAAAAGAGGTCGTGGTTTGCTGATAGGGCCAATTTTAAAGCTGCAGGAGAAATTCCAGAAGATCTTAATTGGCAACAAAGAAAGAAATTTTTGCCTGATGCCAAGCAGTTTATCTGGGATGATCCTTATTTGTTCAAAATTAGAGCAGATAATCTTTTGAGGCGGTGTGTGACTAATGAAGAAGTAGAAGGAATTCTCTGGCACTGCCATGACTCACCCTATGAAGGACATTTGAATGGGGAAAGAACAACAACAAAAGTTCTCCAGTCAGGTTTTTATTGGCCTACTTTATTTAAAGATGCTCATAATCATGCTAGGAATTGTGACAAGTGTCAAAGAACTCGGACTATTTCAAGACGTCATGAGATGCCTTTACAAGGCATTTTAGAGGTTGAAATGTTTCGTTGATGGGGTATTGATTTTGTAGGATGATGACAAATTTATGAACACCGAAAAACGGCGCCACAAACTTGTTTAACAATCGGCAAGTGTGACCGAATCGTATCAAGTAATAAAACAAGGTAAGACCAAGTATCGTTTTCCCAAAGGACTCACGGCCTAGTTTAGTTATATGATTTGTTGATTATTTAAGACTTAAGAACAAATTGATTGTAGGTTTAAATGCAAAAGACAGTAATTAAATATGTATGCATGAATTTGATCAATGGAGAAAAACAGAATACAAACACTTCAATGAATTAGATGGATGAGTATGTTGTTGGGGTTATCAATTTCATCTTATCCACTCTCATATACTTTAGGAATTCATCAATCTTTTCATCAATGTTAATGCCACTCTCTAAATTACCTTGTCAAGAAGGCCTGTCCTTAATTACGAGTTCATACAATTCCTAGCATTCCTAGTAATTAGTTCTGAAGTTCAGGAGCTTAAAGGCAACCAATATGCTATTGGGAGAAATTCCCCGGATCTAGATTTCCCCGTACGTTCCCATATCGACAAAATCAATAATCATAGCAATGAATGAGTTAAACAAAGCAAGCATTACGCAAAGAGGAAAAACCCTAACTAATGATGAAAGAAAGGATGTATCTTAAAGTAAGATGTTAAAACATTAATTCCATATATGAGAGTTTCACAAGACTACATTGATTCCCCAACAACAATACAAGGTTTAGTTCACCATATTCATGGTGAAACTAGATGAACAATAATGAAAGGATGAAAGATAGAACCCTAGAAAGATGAGGAGGTAGCCTGAGCATCCAAGATCTTCCTTCAAGGGGTGGAAAAGTGAGTGTTTGCTTCGTCTCAGCCAAAGATACAAACCCTAGGACGTCCTAAAGCTTATATACTATTCTAAAATTACAGAAAATTAGGCCCAAGCCCAAAATAGTGCCGCTCAGGGGTAAACTACCGCTCAGCGGTAAGTGCGTGAGTTGTATTTCTCCCCTCAGCGGCCTTTTCACCCCTCAGCGGAGCCAACGTGGGTTTCTGAGTGCCGCTCAGCGGTAAACTGCCGCTGAGCGGTACTTGCGGCTTCTCCTTTTGCACTTTTTGATGTCTTTTCTGATTCCATCTCTATCCTTCTTCACTTCTTTCACCAAATTCACCTTAAAACCTGCATAAAAACACTGAAATCAAACATAAACCTGTCCAGCTCTCTTATTTCTAAAAATATAACCAAAAGCATGATTTCAAGCTAGTTTCTAAGTGTTAAAGGTTGCTTTTAGTATCAATTTTAAGCATGAAAATAACAGTTGTTCAACTGTTATCATAGGACCATTTCCATCATCTTTCAACAATGAATACATTTTGGTGGTAGTGGACTATGTGAGCTGATGAGTCAATATTTTCTTTACTTCACTTAGTTTATTGTACCGGATTTAATTAGGGAATTGTGCTTAAATGTCCAGTATTTCCCCATTTTTGCTAATTGTGCTTAATTTGACCAGAAATTCTTATTTTAATTAATTTCAATTATCTGAGGCTAATTATTTGCATTATTAACTATAGGGAAATTGTTGGATAATTGATGAGTCAATATTTTCTTGATTTCACTTAGCTTATTGTGCTAGATTTAATCAGGGAATTATGCTTGAATGTCTAGTATTTTCCCATTTTTACTAATTGTGCTTAATTTGACCAGAAATTCTTATTTTAATTAATTTAAATTATCTGAGGCTAATTATTTGCATTATTAATTGTAGGGAAATTGTTGGATAATATTTTGAGACTTAAAGAGAAATGCCACATCTATATCTTAAGCTAAAATGAGAGAGGAGGTGTGGATTTCATGTTTGGGGGGTATACACAGAGATGGGCTGGAATGGATAACTCCAAGTTTTTAATTAACGCTTGAAAAATAATGTGATGATTTTATTTTGAGAACACTGGTAGCAGGCTGAAGCACGCTGAATGGTAGGAGAAAAGTGGGCTCGTCCACGTGAAGTCCAGCAGCTTCCAGCAACACATGTGAAGCAGCGGGCCCATAAGCAAGAATGGGAGGTGTCACGGCATAGTGTGCTGGATGAATGAAGGGGTGCAGGTCCAGCTAGCATTACCATCCAGCCTTAGGTGCATCAAACGGAGCATCACGCGTGGAGGGAGGCTTTCAGCCCAGCTTCACCACGGCCTAGAGGCAGCAGCAGAATGAGCAAGGCCTGGTCCAGCATCCAGCAAGGGGCTTCACACGGATAGAAGCACACGGCCCTTGAGTAACTTCACGCATAAAAAAAAAGGAGGGAGCCAGCCGTCACCGAAGAGGAGAGTAGAGCTGGAGAAAGAACCGTCACTGAAGAGGAGAGTAGAGCTGGAGAAAGAAAGCACGCATGGAGGGCTACGGGTAGCAGCAGGAAAGCATTTGATTGATTTTGGAAGTGATACATTTACTCTTTGCATGTTGAAAGCACACTTCAATTAGGAAAAAAAGGGGCTGGACGTGTGAAGGGGTGTGCGCCAGCTGCCACACACAAGGACATCTTTTATCACATTCAATTTTCCTGGGGAGAAGGGAAGCACAGTAATGATTCATTTTTCTTTCCATTTGCTTTGGAGTGCTGCATTTTTTTTACTTTTTGCTATTGAAAAGAGTGTTCATTCATTGTTGAAAAGAGAGCACACTGTCACGACCAAAAGGGAGAGCACTAGGGAATTAGTTTTTCTTTTCTTTCTTTAGGAGGTATATGGCTGATTTTATTTAGCAAGGGTGTGACGGCCAGCGAGAGAAAAGGCACACACGGTGTCATTTGGCCTTCTAAAGAAGAGAACACAATTATTGATTGTAGCAACTCTCGGTTTTAATTGCAAGCGCTGATTTAATCTTGTGAAGCAAGCATGGCTCATTTTGTTGTTCTGGACAAAAGTGGTCACGCTTCCAACCTTTATCACTTTCATTGGTTTTATTATTTTATACATTAGAATGCAAAGCAGCTGACTTATTCCTTTTACTGTTAATGTTTCTTCTTAGTGTCATTTCCGTTGTGAATTGCATTTAAATGCTTGGTTTACTTGTTGCATTTTTTATTTTATTCCAGCCCATTTTGCATTGAGTGTTTGATTCCAGCTGCATGGTGTTTCTATTGGCGCGTTGCATCCCCACAACATTAATGTGCATTTCCTTATTAGCCAAGAGTTTAAGTGTTTCTTTATTATTTGTTGCATTTTAATTAATTCCGACACCTTGCTTTAGTATCATTCAATTTACTATTTTCGTTCTCTATGTTGTCTATTATGTTTTGTTTCTTTATTTTCCTGCATTTCCAATTTCCGCACTTGCTTTAGAGACGGTTCGATCTCAATGTAGAAACGTTCGGTCATCTGTAGGACCATACTGTCTTTATGCTTTGTTCATTTAATTCAATGTTTTCAATTATGTTTGGTTGTATTAAATTTCCAGTTTTCATTTAGTTCATTTCGAATCACAAAAACACTTTTAAACCTCCCTCTACGTGTTTGACCTAAGCCTCGAACCACATTTGGTCCTTGAGAGACGACCTAGGAGTCACTTCCTAGCACTATACTTCATTTATTTGCACATCAAATTTGATGGGCCGCGACAGCCGCATCAATAATATTTTGGGACTTAAAGAGAAATGCCACATGAATTATATTTTAAGCTAAAATGAGTGAGAGGTGTGAATTTCATATTTGGGGGTGCACTTGGAGAGGTGCATGCTGCTGGCTGAAAAGAAATAAGGACATCACGGCCCAACAAAATATTTTTTGGAGAGCATCATTCCAGCGTTGAAAAAGTTGCTGGATCAAGAGCAGCACACGTCCACGGTCCAGCTAGGGAAGAGGCCTTCATTCGGAGGTCCAGCAGGTTTGGAATTGGAGAGGCATCTTGGCTTTTCTTTGAGCACAAAAGGAAGTGGTCCAGCACAGTAGCTTGGGGGTGCACACAACAACAATAAGCAGCGTCCAACACGGCCCACAAGAAAGAAGCACACGCGGATAACAGGATTCACTTCGGCTGATTTCATGGATGTGAAGGAGCGTCCAACATACACGTCCACCAGCTGCCACCTAGGAGGCATTTTATTTGGTTTAAATGAAGAAGCGGATGGAATGAGAAGTGGGCAGCCGCCCCCACACGGCCCACAATGGAAAAGGGTGCATTAATTGTAAATATGTGGTGTATCTTGTCTCTTGAAATTGTGTGTTGAATAAAGTAAAGAAAAGAGATAGGATGATGAAAAAAAAAAGAGCAGAAAAACAGTGAAAAATAAAAAAAAAATGAAAAAAAAATTGTGAATTATTGTGAATAATGGAGTCAAGAAGAGGATGGAATTAGAGGTTGTGGGTGTGTTTGAATGTGTTTACACTTGTTCCCCATTGCTCCTCTGTTCCTTATGGTTTGTAGCTTCTTATCCAGATATATCCTCCCTTGTCCTTGGCCCCATTACAACCATGAAAAGACCTTTTAATTTGAACATGCGTATGTGCTTGAGTGTTGATATTAGAGGCTTGCCAAGTCTATTCGTGTTTGCTTTCTTGAGAGCATTGAGTGACATTGATTTACCTTAAACACTTGAGAGAAACACTGATTGTGTGCATCTGTGAGGCTCTGTTGCTTTTGATTCATCTCTTGAACTGATTGACTGTTTTCCTTGTACTGAATTGTTTGGATGATTCTTTGAGTATTTGCTTTCATTGACTCTGTGTGGGATTCTGCCTATACCTTTTACTGTCCAGATTTTGTGAGAATTGTGCAACTGTGTTTCTGTTTTGGAGTCTTTGTTGTCTGTCTGTCGAGTCTGTGTCACCTCCCTGATGTTTGAGTAGTTCCCTGGTTTTCATCTTGGTTTTGCCTAGGAGTGCAAAAGACTAAGTGTGGTCTATTTTGATGAGTTGTTATTTCTTGAACTATATTTAGTTTATTGCACTTAAATAAACCAAGGAATTGTGTTTAATTGTCTATTATTTCCCCGTTTTCCGAATTCTGCTTAATTTGGTCGGAAATTCGTAATTGTGCTAATTTGGGTTTTCTGAGCTGATTAAGTGCATTTCTGGTTGCAGGGAAGTTGTGGAAACATCATCTGGAGCATTGGGATATGGCATGACACACTCAAAGGCTCAACATTTAGTCATTTAGATTTTAATTAAAGTTGTAATTTCGTTTTCTAGAAGCCCTTAATTAGAATTAGGTGTTTTGGACCCTTTTAGGGGCAATTTTGTAAAAAGACCCATTTGTAGGACATGTGCCTTTTTGATTAGGGTTTTTAATTGATTGTGGACCCCATTTGGAAGAAAACTCTCGGAATTTTAGAGAGCCTTAGCCAGCCACACAAAGGGGACTCTTACACACTTCATTTTTGCATGTTTTGAGCTTTTCTCTCTTAGGGTTTCTTGTATGAACACTCTTATGGAGAGCTTGACTTGGGTGTCTCGTTTTTGGCCATTTCAATGAGCAAGATGCAGATTTTCTTCTTCTCTTAATTTACTCTTGGTTGTCTTAGCTTATTGGTGGTGAAAAACTATTCATTTCCACTTCCATTTGCTTGTTCTTGATGCTTGGAGTTTGAGTTTTGGAGCTTGTCTTTGCATTTCCATGGTGGATGTTGGGTTTGAGTAACTTTATATTTCGTTTTCCTCTCCCTTTGCTGCTGTTCCTCTCGGTTTTTATCTCATTCTATATGGTTGGATGATAAAAATGAAGTTCTATGTAGTTTTAGGTTGAAGAGAGGTTAAGATGATGTGTGGGTGTTGTGGGTTTAAATCTTTTCTTGCATTTTTCGGTTTTGATGCTTGAGACAAGGTTGGGATCAGATCTTGGTGATGTTATGGAGGCTGGACAGAACTGGAATTGATGGTTTAAGTATTATTTTCGTTTTTGCAAAGAAACTTGAAGAAATGGTAGTGTTGAAGATGGGTTGATGAGTAGAAGTTTGGGTTTATTGTTCTTGTGTTCATTTGCAACTTTAACTATGGTTTCTTGAAGTTGTTCTCTGTATTGAAGAGTGGAAGAAAGCTTTTGGATGCATAAATCTTGAAGAAAAACCGTTTGGTGTTTGTAGGAGAGAGGAAATTGCTTCATTTAATTTTTACCACTTTTGGACCAACACAAAAGATGCTTGTTTTGACCCAAGGAATGTTTCCACTTTGAGATTTGGCCTTTGCTTGTTCCAGCCGTGAATTCAATGAGACATGGAGGTTTTTGGAGTTTGTTTTCATTTGATTTAGCTTACTTGGCACATTGGTAGGAGCACCCATGGTATCTTCCATTTGCACATTGGTCTTTGAAGCATTCTTTGGCATTTCCACTTGGTGGTTCACGTAAATTGTGTGCTTTGGTGTATAAAATCATTTCTTTGCTGCATGGAAGGAGAGAGGGGACGGTCTTGGAGAGTGTGGAAGGCACATGCTTAATTTCTTGAAAAATGGTGCACATGGGAGAAGAAGTCAACACATTTTGTGGCTTATTTAAGGTGAAATTGAAGTTTGACTTGGGTGCAAGGAGACTCACGGCCATGTGCTTTTTCTTTGGCCAATTGGACTTTTAAATTCATTTGTTAATTGCCATTATGACAAGTAATTTGCTAGGATTAAATTAGGCTTGTTGGTTTCTTTGGTTTTTCATTAATTTAATTAATAGGTTGAGTTTATGTGTTTGAGTTAGTATTGCATTTAATTATTTTTAACTGTGTTTGTTAATCAGTTTGTAACAGTGTTTGATGTTTGAATGTTGTCTAAGGCTTTTAATAGTGCTAGTTTAATTACCATGCTAGCTTAAATTAGTTTGTTTGCATCTGTGTCTTTATTGAGTTCTTTAATTTTTGCAAAACCTTTTCAAAACCCCCCTTTTTTTTGTGTTAGACTCGATTTTCGAACCGCAAAATTGGTCCTTGAGAGACGACCTAGGAGTCAATTCCTAGCTATACTGCATTCCTTATATGCAATCAAATTTGTATGGGTCGCGACTGCCCACATCAAATTTTGGCGCCGCTGCTGGGGACCAACGGTTCAGTTTTGAGTCTTGTGTTTGTGTTGTGTGATTTGTGTTGTGTTGTGTTTGTGATAGTGTCGTTTTGCTATCTTGTGTTGATTTCTGTGGTTTGAATTTTTTGTGCTATTGTTTCATGATTACAGGGTGTTGTGATTTAGTGCATGACTAGAGGAAATCCTGGATTCATACCACCCTTTGATCCTGAGATTGATAGGACGTTTCATAGGTTAATTAGGCATTCTAGGAATTTGTCTTTAGAGTCTGTTTTTGAGTCTGTTCCATTAGATATTGTGCATCCCACTGTTGAGTACTTTGTGCATACTGCATCTACTGCATCTACTGCATCTGTTGCATCTGCACTTGATTCTGATTCTGTTGTTTTTCACACTGAGAACAATATGGCACAACCTCCACCTCGTGAAATTGTAGCTGCTGAGGCGCGCTATGCGGAGGAAGTGGATTGGTGTAGAAGCGACGTCGTGGAGGAGAACGAAATATGTGGAGCACAGTGGAAATCAAGGAAAATGAAAATGGAGGCAGTGTGCAAGGAAGGTGGCTAGAGGAAGTCTTTGGACTCTCTAGCCTATGACTTTCAAGAGAGAATAGTTTCTGATTCAGAAAATTCAATTCTCATTAATTTCAAAAGTACCAATACAGGAGAGGTGCTGGGTATTTATAGTAACCCATGCTCTTTACAAGCTAAAATACGTGCACAATAAAATATGAAAAACTACAAAAAAAAGGACACTGAGAAACACATCAGGCAGGATTCCATCATACCCTCCCTCTTAAAAAAAGATTTGTCCTCAAATCTGGCAATCGCCTTATGAAGAAGCTCCACACAATCTTGGGAGCAGAGCCATGAAGTGGCCTTATTCCTTTAGATATACTTTTCTTCCTCCTGGATCAAACACGAATCTGCAATACACATCAAATATATCTTCAGTTAATATCAATCCAGGAAAGAATTTTTTTTAAAAACAAGAGAATAAGAACTTCTAATACTTTGATTTGTAATCTTTAAAAATTTTAGAAGTCCAAATTCAATTTTGTCTTGAGTTAATTGTTTTCTTAAAGATAACAATAACTCAAGATTGAATTGTCATATTTTGAGAATGTTTTCATAGAATATATAATGACAATTGGTTTGAAAGAGAAGTCCATATTTGAAGAATAAACCATGATTGAAAAAGAAGTAAAGATTTGGAAACCTTCCCTTTTAGGTTCCATAGTCTTGGAAAGAATAAAATTTGTCATTAGCAACAATTTCTCCTTTTCTTTCTTCTCTCTTTCTTGCCTTTCTCTCTTTTCTTCTTTACTCCTTTTTTCTTTTCTTTCTTCTTCTTTTCTTTTCTCTTCTCTTCTCCTTCTCTCTTCTTCTCTTCTTAATTCCTCCCTTCTTCTCTCTTCTCTTTTCTCGTTTTCTTTTCTCTCTCTCTTCTCTTCTTCTTTCCTTTCTTCCTCTTCTTTTCTCTAAATCTCTCTTTCTCTTTTCTTATTCTTGAGCTCTTTAAGTCTTGCCCCAAATTCTAATTCTCTACGAAGAAACCCATGATCATTTAAACGCTCAAGAAATAATTTTCCATCATCAATACAATCCCTAATTAGTTCCAGGTTTCTTTTAATACTTGAAGGCACAAACTTTCTTCTCATGCAAGCTTTTAAATCATGCCAATCACGTATAGAAGACTTCCTACCTTTCCTAACATGATATTGTCTTTCATCCCACCACTCACTTGCATGCTTTTCTAACTTAGAGAGATATATGCCAAGGACATAATATTCACTCTCTTCATAAAACCAAGAATTTATTTTATCAATTTCTTTTTCCCAAGCTATGTATGTTAATGCACCTATGTCTTTACCAAAGGATGGAAGATTCCTAGCTTGTTTAAACATTTCATCAACATTATCTAACCTAGAAGAACTATATGAACTATAAGAAGACATCTTTGTTTTTAAGAGTTTTCTTAATTTAAAGGGTTAAAAACTTTCACTTAGACAAGTCCCAGGTAAGAGAGGTGAGCTAAAGAGCTGCTTAAGTACCAAGTCTTGCCTTGCCAGAAATGTCTTAGGCTACTAACTAATTACCCCTTAAACTAAAATCACCTTTAAAATCAAAGGACACGACTCAAAAAACAAACACATTCAAAGACTAGACTCCTAATTACGGACTCTAATGTGGTAAGGCTTAGAGTTTAATCTCTTTTAGCCTAATCACCCCTAAACGTGAACACAAAATCAAACAAACAAAACACTTAAGAAACCAGCGGACTTTAATGACCCCTACGAGATACACAAATCAAGTCAATATTAAAGTCTACTCCTATGGTGAAGCTTGTAGCTTTGGCTAACAAGACACATTCACCTGTCTAGCTATGCTAAAAAAAATCAAAGCAATCAAGAAAAGTTGCCAAGAGTTTGAAAGAGCACCAAGGACTCTTCCAAAGAACTTGGACTTTATAAAAGGCCCTTTTTACAAAACAAGCTAAAGCTAACAGTAGGCTAACACAAGCCTATAACAAACAATTTGAACAAATCAAATACAAACAAAACAACTTAGCCAACTTTCACCACCAAACTTGTCTAGCTTCAAAACCAAAAAAAATGAAAAATTTCTTGCACCAAGATTTTTACAATAGCATTTTGATGATATAAAGAGGGCATGCCAACCATCGAACCCCAAAAACCAACACTTTGAAAATTTCCCAAAACTTGGCACCAAGCACCAACTTATCCTACTTTCACCACCAAACTTGGCTAGCTTCAAAACCCACAAAAATAAAAAATTTCTTGCACCATGATTTTTACAGTAGCATTCTGGTGATATAAAAAGGGCATTCCAACCATCAAACCCCAAAAACCAACACTTTGAAAATTTCCCAAAACTTGGCACCAAGCACCAACTTAGCCAAGTTTCACCACCAAACTTGGCTACGTTCAAAACCCACCAAAATAAAACATTTATAGCACCAAGATTTTTACAATAGCATTTTGGTGATATAAAGAGGACATTCCAACCATCAAACGCCAAAAACCAACACTTTGAAAATTTCCCAAAACCTGGCACCAAACACCAACTTAGCCAAGTTTCCCCACCAAACTTGGCTACCTTCAAAACCCACCAAAAGGCAAAATTTCTTGCACCAATATTTTTACAGTAGCACTCTGGTGATATAAAGAGGGCATTCCAACTATCGAACAGCAAAAACCAATACTTTGACAATTTCTCAAAACTTGGCACCAAACACCAACTTAGCCAACTTTCCCCACCAAACTTGGCTACCTTCAAAATCCACCAAAATAAAAAATTTATTGCACCAAGATTTTTACAGTAGCACTTTGGTGATATAAAGAGGGCATTCCAACCATCGAACCGCAAAAACCAATACTTTGACAATTTCTCAAAAACTTGGCACCAAGCACCAACTTAGCCAACTTTCACCACCAACCTTGGCTAGCTTCAAAATCAACCAAAATGAAAATTTTCTTGCACGAAGATTTTCAACTAGCATTATGATGATATAAATAGGGCATGCCAACCATCAAATCCCAAAAACCAACACTTTGAAAAAATTTCCCAAAACTTGGCACCAAGCACCAACTTATTCTACTTTCACCCCCAAACTTGGCTAGCTTCAAAACCAACCAAAATGAAAAATCTCTTCCACCAATATTTTTACAGTAGCATTTTGGTGATATAAAGAGGGCATTCCAACCATCAAACCCAAAAAACCAACACTTTGAAAATTTCCCAAAACTTGGCACCAAGCACCATCATAGCCAAGTTTCACCAACAAACTTTGCTACGTTCCAAACCCACCAAAATAAAACATTTATAGCACCAAGATTTTAACAATAGCATTTTGGGGATATAAAGAAGACATTCCAACCATTAAACCCCAAAAAACAACACTTTGAAAATTTCCCAAAACTTGGCACCATGCACCAAAAACTTAACCAACTTTCACCAGCAACTTTGGCTGGGTTCAAAATCCACCAAAATGAAAAATTTCTTGCACCAAGATTATTAAAGTAGAATTTTGGTGATATAAATAGGGCATGCCAACCATCAAACCCCAAAAACCAACACTTTGACATTTTCCCAAAACTTGGCACCAAGCACCAACTTATCCTACTTTCATCACCAAACTTGACATGCTTCAAAACCCATCAAAATGAAAAATTTCTTACACCAAGATTTTTACAGTAGCATTTTGGTGATATAAAGAGGGCATTCCAACAATCAAACCCCAAAAACCAACACTTTGAAAATTTCCTAAAACTTGGCACCAACCACCAACTTACCCAACTTTCACCACGAAACTTGGCTACCTTAAAAACCCACCAAAATAAAAAATTTATTGCACCAAGATTTTCACAGTAGCCTTTTTGTGATATAAAGAGGGCATTCATTCCAACAATCAAACCCCAAAAACTAACACTTTGAAAATTTCCCAAAACTTGGCACCATGCACCACAAACTTAGCCAACTTTCATCACCAACCTTGGCTAGCTTCAAAACCATCCAAAATGAAAAATTTCTTGCACCGATATTTTTAGAGTAGCATTTGTGTGATATACAGAGGGCATTCTATGCATCAAAACCAAAAAACCAACACTTTGAAAATTTCTCAAAAACTTGGCACCAAGCACCAACTTAGCCAAGTTTAACCATCAAACTTGGCTACCTTCAAAACCAACCAAAATGAAAAATTTCTTGCACCAAGATTTTTACAGTAGCATTTTTGTTATATAAAGAGGGCCTTTACACCATCAAACCCCAAAAACCAACATTCTGAAAATTTCTCAAAACTTGGCACCAAACACCAACTTAATCAACTTACACCACCAAACTTGCCTAGCTTCACCACCAACCAAAATGAAAGATTTCCTGCACCAAGATTTTTACAGTTGCATTTTGATGATATAAATAGGGCATGCCAACCATCAAACCCCAAAAACCAACACTTTGAAAATTTCTCAAAACTTGGCACCAAGCACCAACTTATCCTATTTTCACCACCAAACTTGGCTAGCTTCACAACCAACCAAAATGAAAAATTTCTTGCACCAATATTTTTACAGTAGCATTTTTGTGATATAAAGAGGGCATTCCAACCATCAAACCCCAAAAACCATCCCTTTGAAAATTTCCCAAAACTTGGCACCATGCACCACAAACTTAGCCAACTTTCACTACCAACCTTGGCTAGCTTCAAAACCAACCAAAATGAAAATTTTCTTGCACCGATATTTTTACAGTAGCATTTTGGTGATATAAAGACGGCATTCCAACCATCAAACCCCAAAAACCAACACTTTGAAAATTTCTCAAAAACATGGCACCAAGCACCAACTTAGTCAACTTTAACCACCAAACTTGGCTACCTTCAAAACCAACCAGAATGAAAAATTTCTTGGACAAGGATTTTTACGGTAGCATTTTTGTGATATAAAGCGGGCCTTGCAACCATCAAACCCCAAAAACCAACACTCTGAAAATTTCTCAAAACTTGGCAACAAGCACCAACTTAGCCAACTTTCACCACCAAACTTGGCTAGCTTAAAAACTCACCAAAATGAAAAATTTCTTGCACCAAGATTTTTACAGTAGCCTTTTGGTTGATATAAAGAGGGCATTCCAACCATCAAACTCTAAAAACCAACACTTTGAAAATTTCCCAAAACTTGGCACCAAGCACAAACTTAGCCAAGTTTCATCACCAAACTTGCTAGCTTCAAAACCCACCAAAATGAAAAATTTCTTGCACCAAGATTTTTACAGTAGCATTTTGGTGATATAAAGAGTGCATTCCAACCATCAAACCCCTAAAACCAACACTTTGAAAATTTCCCAAAACTTGGCACCAAACACCAACTTAACCAACTTTCAACACCAAACTTGTCTAGGTTCAAAACCATCCAAAATGAAAAATTTATTGCACCAAGATTTTTACATTAGCCTTTTGGGGATATAAAGAGGGCATTCCAACCAACAAACCCCGAAACCCAACACTTTGAAAATTTCCCAAAACTTGGCACCATGCACCACAAAGTTAGCCAACTTTCACCACCAAACTTGACTAGCTTCAAAACCCACCAAAGTCAAAAATTTCTTGCACCAAAATTATTAAAGTAGCATTTTTGTTATATAAAGAGGGCATTCCAACCATCAAACCCGAAAAACCAATACTTTGAAAATTTCCCAAAACTTGACACCATGCACCACAAATTTAGCCAACTTTCACCACCAAACTAGGGTAGCTTCAAAACCCACCAAAACAAAAAATTTATTGCAACAAGATTTTTACAATAGCATTTGGTGATAAAAAGAGGGCATTCCAACCATCAAACTTCGAAAACCAACACTTTGAAAATTTCCCAAAACTTGGCACCATGCACCACAAACTTAGCCAAGTTTCACCACCAAACCTGGCTACCTTCAAAACCAACAAAAATGAAAAATTTCCTGCACCAAGATTTGTACAGTAGAAATTTGGTGATATAAAGAGGGCATTTCAAACATCAAACTCCAAAAACCAACACTTTGAAAATTTTCCAAAACTTGGCATCAAGCACCAACTTAGCCAACTTTCAACATCAAATTTGGCTAGCTTCAAAACCAACCAAAATTAAAAATTTCTTGCACCAAGATTTTTACAGTAGCCTTTTGGTGATATAAAGAGGGTATTCCAACCATCAAACCCAAAAAACCAACACTTTGAAAATTTCCCAACATTTGGCACCAAGCACCAACTAAACGAAGTTTCACCACCAAACTTGGCTAGCTTCAAAACCCACCAAAATGAAAAATTTCTTGCACCAAGATTTTTACAGTATCATTTTCTTTATATAAAGAGGGTTATCCAACCATCAAATCCCAAAAACCAACACTTTGAAAATTTCCCAAAACTTGGCACCATGCACCACAAACTTAGCCAACTTTCACCACCAAACTTGGCTAGCTTCCAAACCCACCAAAATCAAAAATTTCTTGCACCAAGATTTTTACAGTAGCATATTAGTTATATAAAGAGGGCATTCCAACCATCAAAATCTAAAAACCAATACTTTGAAAATTTCCCAAAACTTGGCACCATGCACCACAAACTTAGCCAACTTTCACCACC
>JAHCHA010011655.1:5980-18797 GCA_027742795.1 Vigna hirtella | reverse complement strand
AAAATATATGAGAGTGGATAAG
Organism: Vigna hirtella; assembly: GCA_027742795.1. Classification (NCBI taxonomy): domain Eukaryota; kingdom Viridiplantae; phylum Streptophyta; class Magnoliopsida; order Fabales; family Fabaceae; genus Vigna; species Vigna hirtella. The sequence continues at coordinate 18,775 of JAHCHA010011655.1, read as the reverse complement.
ATGAAATTGATAACCCCAACAACATACTCATCCATATATTCCATTGAAAGTGTTTGTATTTTGCTTTCGCCATTGATCACATTCATGCATACATGTTTATTTTTGTCTTTTGCATATAAAATCCAATTATTTCGTTCTTAAGTCTTAGCTAATCAACGAATCACATAACTAAACTAGGCCGTGAGTCCTTTGGAAGAACGATACTTGGTCTTACCAAGTTTATTACTTGAAACGATTCGGTCATACTTGCCGATTGTAAAACAAGTTTGTGACATCATATTTTGGTGTTCATAAATTTGTCCATCACATCCCTAATAATTAATTCTGAAGCACAAAAGCTTAAAGGCAACCAACCCTCATATCCCTATGTCTAGGCGATATTACTTTTGGGAGAAATTCCCCGGATCTAGATTTTATCGTATGTGTCCGTATCACTAAAATCAATAATATGACATCGAATGAGTTAAACAATGCATGCTTTGAGCAAAGAGGAAAAACCCTAACTAATGATGAAAGAAAGCATGTATCAAAAATATGATGTTTAAACATAAAATTCCATAGATGAGAGTTTCACAAGATTACATTGATTCCCCAACAACAAGAAGAGTTTAGTTCACCATATTCATGGTGAAACTAGATGAACAATAATGAAATAGGGAAAGATAGAACCCTAGAAAGATGAGTAGGTAGCCTTAGCATCCAAGATCTTCCTCCAAGGGATGGAAAGGTGTGTGTTTGCTCCGTCTCCAGCCAAAGATACAAACCCTAGGACGTCCTAAAGCTTATAGACTATTATAAAAAATACAGAAAATTAGGCCCAAGCCCATAAAAGTAACAGAAAGCTGGTCCAAGCCCATTTAGAATGGTGCTCGGCAGAATTTAACCGCCGAGCGGTACTAGTACATGATCCATTTTGCCCCCAACTGTTGTTTTGCCCCTCATCGGTGATTTCGGCACCTAAAAATTGTCGCTCAACGCAAAGTTACCGCTCAGCGCCACTCGATCGCAACTTTTCTACATTCTGGTTGACTTTTCAGCATTCTGGTTGACTAGTTGACTTTTCTGGTTGACTGGTGACTTTTCTGGGTTCTGGTTGACTTTTCAGCATTCCAATCATTCGGTACTTCAATTCTTCTTTCAAATCATTCAATTAGCCTACAAAATGAAGGGAATCTTGCACAAAACCATTAAATTCACCTTCAACTCTCCTATTCACAAAACTAAAGCAAAAATATGAGTTCAAGCTAGTTTCTAAGTCTTAAAGGTTGCTTTTGGTATCAATTTTAAGCATAAAAATAACAGTTTTTCAACCGTTATCACAACCCCAAACTTAAAACTTTGCTTGTCCTCAAGCAAACAAGATGTAACTCAATCTTCCATCAATCCATATAATGGTTCACTCCATTCAAAAATCCTCTTTTCAAGATAAGTAAGTACTCAATTAAGCTCATGACAAAAACTTCAATCAAGACATGCACATGCTTTAGTGTTCACACAATCACCTACTATCCAACGAATGCTACTTATATTTTAAATTACTCGGGTGCCTCCCAGAAAAGCGCTCTTTTAACGTCACTAGCTTGACCGAGTAAAGCTCACGTTCCATCTTCAATGTTGGTGTCTATCTTTCTATCATCACACCAACTCATCAACTGCTTTCGGTCCACCTCTTTGATTCTTCTTGAATGTGGAGACTCAATTTCTATCACTCTATCTTCCTTATAGTCTTTTACAACCCACAACCTATTTTTGAATCTCACATGTTTACCAGGTTTGGGTTGTGCTTGCATTGAATCATCATGAACCGTCCTTCCTTTGCTATCTTGATCTTCTTCCCTATCCTGAAACAAGAAACAATTTTTACCTTTGAAGCTTGGCTTTGCATCTTGAGGACTAGTCATGAGTACATCCTGACATGTAGCTTTATAACTAGTCTCTGTCTGTTGTTCCTCTTTGAAGACATCAATAACCTCATTTTTTCCCCAGTCTTGAAACACCACTATTCCTTTATCTACATCAATGATGACTTTAGCCGTTTTCATAAACGGCCTTCCAAGAATAATAGGAACCCTTTCGTCCTTCATCTCCATCACCACAAAGTCCACCAAGAATTTCAGTTCTCCAACATAAACCATACCATCCTCTGCTATACCATACGGATTCTTTGAAGAGCCATCCGCCATTAACAAATTCATCTTTATAGGCTTGACTTTAAGATCACCCATTTGTTCAAGTAAAGAATAAGGCATTAAATTAACGCTTGACCCTAAATCAAGTAGGGCTTTATGTACCTTTTTCTTTTCTATGACACATGGAATGGTGAAACTTCCTGGATCTTTCTCTTTTGGAGGGAGTAGCTTCTTCTTGACCGCTTTGTAATCATTTGTCTCCTCTTCTCAATGTCTTTTCTTTGTGGAGACTTGTTCCATGGGTTTTGTATAATTTGCAATTTGTTGCAATATCTCCTTCAAAGGTAAATCACCCTCCAATTATTTGAATATTTCTGTAAAATGCCCAAACTGTCTCTCTTTCTCTAATCTCTCATAATCTGTTAGAAAAGGAAGAATATCTTCAATTTTTATCTCTTCTCTCTCTTCTTTTTCTTTTCTCTCTACTCTCTTTTCTTTTTTATCCACTCTCTCTTCTTTTTCTTCTACTCTCTTTTCTTTCTCTTCTTTTCTCTCTACCTCAACTCTTTCAACATCTACACTCTCTAAAACTCTACACTCTTCTTTAGGGTTAACTTTAGTATTAGCCCCAAAACTCTGATCAGGCCTTTCTTCCAACTTCTTAGTTAACTGTCCGATTTGCATCTCCATACTTCTAAGGGTTGCTTGAGTGCTGTTATGATTGGAGATGGTTACCTGCATAAACTGGTGAAGAGCTTCTTCCAACTTTGTATGTTTTTCAGTGAGTGTAGATATCTGTTGCCATAATGATGGTTGTTGCTGTGGTCTATTGATAACAGTTGAAAAACTGTTATTTTCATGCTTAAAAATGATACTAAAAGCAACCTTTAACACTTAGAAACTAGCTTGGAATCACGCTTTTGTTTATATTTTTGGAAATAAGAGAGTTGGACAGGTTTATGCTTGATTTCAGTGTTTTATGCAGGTTTTTGCTAAACAGGATAGAAAGGATAAGGAACCAGACTGCTCTTATTCCAACAAGTTCCTTTCCCGCAAGCATGAGAGCCACTTCAATGTTGTTCAAGATAGGAGGCTATTAATGGAAAGGAATGCTGGACTGATACCTGATTTTTCTCCACAGTTTGGAGAGCAATTGGAGAACAGGAACTAGGGAAGGCTAGCCACTTACCCTGCACCAGCTAACATAGCAATGGTGAAAGAATTCTACACCAATGCAAGGAGGTTGGGTGATCATCCTGTTGAGGATTATTTGAGCTATGTTAGAGGACCCGCCATTCGGTATGACCCTGATTCCATTAATAGATGTTTAGGTACTGAATGGGCTGGTGAGCAGTGTCAGTTTGCTCTAAATATGGAAGAAGGAGAAGACTTTGGTGATGTGGAGAGTGTGCTATGTGTGCCTGGAGGGCACTGTTAAGACCTCGGCAAGTGTACTGAATCGTATCAAGTAATAATAAATAGTAAGACCAAGTATCGTTTCCCAAGAGACTCACGGCACTAAATAGTTATGTGATTATTCAACTAATTAAGACTCTAAAGAACAAATTTTGAGGTTTTTGGATGCAAATGCAATAAAATAAACATGAATGCAATTTGATCAATTAAGGCTAAACACAAGAATGAATGGATGAAGTTGATGGTATTGTTGTTGGGTTTAGTTTTCACCTAATTTACTCTTATGCATATATGAATTCATCTTCTTCATTAATGCTAATGCCACTTTCTAATTTACCTTAAACCCGATGTCTCGGTAAAGAAAGCCTACTCCTAATTACTAGGTCACAATGTCTTGTCTCCCTAGCAATTAATCATGCATTACATTCGCACAGAAGCTTAAAGGCAACCGATCCTCTTATTCCTATGTCTAGGTAATATTGCTTCCGTGAGAATTTTCCAGTTCTACATTTCCTCGTATGTGTCCATATCGACAAAAACAATGATCATGCAATTGAATGAGTTAAATACATGAGAGTAAATCATATATAATCAAGAATCAATTCAATACATGAGAGTTAAAGATGGTACATCTTTCCCAACAACAAATAAGGTTTAGCTCTCCATTATCATGGAGAAACTAAATGAACAATGGAATGAAAGAATGGAAGAGATAGAAAAACCCTAGAAAGAGAAGACGAGACTCCCACATCCCCAAATCTGCCCCCAAGGGGTGAAAATTGTGTTTCTGTGCTCAAGCCATCAAAAGATACAATCCCTAGGACGTGAAAGTCCTTAAATAGAACATAAAAATAACAGAACACAGGTCCAAGCCCATAAAAATAACAGAAAATCGGTCGAAGCCCACATCGTTGGCGCTCAACGGCACTTTTGGCGCTCAGCGGTAAGTGTGGCACTGGCGCTCAGCGGAATTTGGCGCTCAGCGCAACTTTTTCTACACTCTGGTTGACTTTTCTGTACTCTGGTTGACTGGTTGACTTTCCTGCATTCTGGTTCACTTTTCTGCACTCTGGTTGACTTTACTGCATTCTGGTTCACTTTTCTGCATTCCATCCATTCGGTAATTTAACTCTTCTTTCAAATCATTCCAATAGCCTACAAAATCAAGGGAATCTAGCACAAAACCATTAAATTCACCTTCAACTCTCTTATTCACAAAACTAAAGCAAAAACATGAGTTCAAGTAAGCTTCTAAGTCAAAAAGGGTGTTTTTAATATCAAAATTAAGTATAAAAATAACAATTTTTCAGCCGTTATCAGGCACTTTCATAGAAACAGGAATGGTGCAGTTGTGAACATCAGGAGAGCTGATCTGACTCCTCTAGCAAAGTATTGGATGGCATTTTCTCATGCGAATATCCAGTCGTGCTCACATGTCTCGGATATTACTGTCAGTAGGGTGCTTCTTTTGTACTGTGTGCTCAAAGGTATAAGCATTAACATTTCCAGGTCATAGCCAATGAGATACAGGTGTATGCCAACACTATGAACAACAAAGCACCTTTGGGGCATCCTCTTTGATTACACACCTATGTGAGCTATCTGGGGTAAATATTTCTGCTCCACCATTTGAGAGGCCTAAGAAAGCTATTAATGAGACGTATTACAGATAGTATTGTGGAGGTGATGAGGCAGCTCAGCCAGTACCACCACGCCGTCCTCGTAGAGGGAGAGGACCACCACAAGACCAGGCATCTGCAGAACCTCATGAGGTAGAGCCATTTCAGATGAGGGACATGTATATGTCTCTTATAGATGCTAGGATGCAATCCATTCATAGAGGGCAGGTGGCCACAACTGAGATGATTATTGGGATGTATGATACACCCCCAGCACATAGGTGGACCATGGATGAGTTTCAAAATGTGGTGGCGTGGCCAGAGGAGCAAGCCCAGGGCAGTGGAGCTGGAGCAGCTGGAGCTTCAGCTATGGAGGATGATGAAGATGATGATGATGAGTTTGAAGATGCTGAAGATGATGGAGAGGAGGAAGATTTAGATGACAACATGGGTTGATGAGGAGCTGAGATAACATCTACTGATGGATGCTATCACCTCTAAAGCAGGATTTATTTATCTTTTGTTTTGTATTATTGAACTTATTTGCTTATGTTTTTAGAATAGGGTTGTGATGTACTCAGTTTGACCCTCGGCAAGTGTGACCGAATCGTATCAAGTAATAAACTCGGTAAGACCAAGTTTCGTTCTCCCAAAGGACTCACGACCTAGTTAGTTATATGATTTGTTGATTATTTAAGACTTGTGAACAATTGATTGTAGGTTTGATGGACAAATTTATGAACACCAAAATATGATGTCACAAACTTGTTTTACAATCGGCAAGTATGATCGAATCGTTTCAAGTAATAAACTTGGTAAGACCAAGTATCGTTCTCCCAATGTTTGATGGGGAATTTCTAAAATAAATCTATGTTTGAATTTCCGAACTGTGTGAAATTTTAAATTTCAGAAGTTTATGAACTGTGTGGAATTTTATTTTCAGAAGACTTGTGTTGTAATAAAGAACGTAATATTTTGTTGGTGTTAAAAAAAAAATTATATATGTATTTTATGGAACATAAATTGTAACGCCAAATTCGGGGTGTTACACTGTTTGGTATCAGAGCCTAGCCTCTCCCAGTACGGTGTGGTTCGAGGACGAACCAGACGGAAGCTGGTGGGCATGTGACATCCGGGCATTGACGAGGGCGGGGAGTGACGCCGGTGCAAGAGGCATGGTGCAGGGGGCACAGACAAGGAGCGGCTCCTGGCAGCTTCGGGTGGAAGGGGTACATGGACGAATCGAACATACACCGGAATGAGAGGGATCTGGAGACTGTGTAGGTATGGGACTATACAGTTGAAGGATAGCTTAAAGGAATTGATTTGACTACTCATATCACCAAAATGCATTTGCTTTTCGGTAGCCTGACTCATAAGAACTCCATGGTTAAGCGTGCTTAGCCTGGAGTAATTTTGGGATGGGTGACCTTCTGGGAAGTTTTCCCAGAAAGTGTGCGAGTGAGGACAAAGCACACTGGAAAGCCTGGTGGTGATCTGTGGGGGCAGTCGATGGTCCTTGTGAGTCTAGCATCATTTTTAGGACAAGCTAATGCTTCCACCCATTTACTCACATAATCCACTGCTACCAGAATATATTCATTGTTGAAAGATGGAGGGAAGGGTCCAACAAAGTCAATACCCCAGCAATCAAAAACTTCAACCTCTAAAATACCTTGTAAGGGCATCTCATGACGTTTAGTAATCGTCCCTGCTCTTTGACATTTATCACAATTTCTTGCATGATTATGGGCATCTTTAAATAAAGTTGGCCAATAAAACCCTGATTGAAGGACTTTTGCTGCTGTTCTTTCTCCATTAAAATGTCCTCCATAAGGTGAATCATGACAATGCCAGAGAATTCCTTCTGCTTCTTCATTTGTCACACATCTCCTCAGAAGATTATCTGCTCCAATCTTGAACAAATAAGGATCATCCCAAACAAACTGCTTGGCATCATGCAAAAATTTCTTTCTTTGTTGCCAAGTTAAGTCTTCTGGCATGACCCTTGCAGCCTTGAAATTAGCCATATCAGCAAACCAGGGCCTCTGCTGAATATACATAAGTGTTTCATCTGAAAAAGATTCCCAGATTTCGGATTCCTTACTAGTGACCTCATTGTTGACTAACCGTGACAAATGATCAGCAATCAAGTTCTCACTTCCTTTCTTATCACGGATTTCTACATCAAATTCTTGCAACAACAGTACCCATCTAATCAGACGTGGCTTAGAATCTGGCTTTGTCAACAAATATTTGATAGCTGCATGATCTGTATAGACAATCACCTTAGATCCAATAAGATAAGGTCTGAATTTCTCTAAAGCATATACAATAGCCAGGAATTCTTTTTCTGTGGTAGCATAATTCAGTTGAGCATCATTCAGAACCTTGCTAGCATAATAAATTGGATGAAACTTTTGTTGTTTTCGCTGGCCAAGAACGACTCCTACTGCATAATCACTTGCATCACACATCAATTCAAAATTTTGATTCCAATCAGGTGCTACAATTACTGGAGCCGAAACTAATTTATTCTTCAATATGTCAAAAGCTTTCAAACAGTCTTCATTCATCACAAAAGTAGCGTCCTTCATCAAAAGATTACTCAATGGTTTAGCAATTTTTGAGAAATCTTTGATGAATCTTCTATAAAATCCAGCATGACCGAGAAAACTCCTTATCCCCCTTACATTTGTTGGTGGAGGCAGTTTCTCGATGACTTCTACTTTAGCTTTGTCTACCTCAATTCCTTTAGCAGAGATTTTATGCCCTAGCACAATTCCTTCAGTTACCATGAAATGGCATTTCTCCCAATTAAGAACAAGATTTGTCTGAACACATCTTTTTAGAACAGTGTTCAAATTAGCCAAACATCTTTGGAAAGAATTTCCAAAAACTGAGAAATCATCCATGAACACTTCAATACATTTTTCTAAGAGATCTGCAAAAATTGCATGCATACACCTTTGAAATGTGGCTGGAGCATTACATAATCCAAATGGCATCTTTCTATAAGCAAAGATACCGAAAGGACAGGTAAAAGCCGTCTTCTCTTGGTCTTTTGGATCTACCACAATTTGATTGTATCCAGAATATCCATCTAGAAAACAATAGAAAGCTTGACCTGATAATCTTTCTAACATCTGGTCCATGAAAGGAAGAGGAAAATGATCTTTCCTAGTGGCTTTATTTAGCTTCCTGTAATCAATGCACATACGCCAGCCAGTAACTGTCCTAGTAGGAATGAGTTCATTCTTATCATTATAAATTACTGTCATCCCTCCTTTCTTTGGAACCACCTGTACTGGACTCACCCATTCACTATCAGAGATTGGATAGATGATACCAGCTTCTAGCAGTTCCAACACTTCTTTTCTAACCACCTCCTTCATAACAGGATTTAACCTTCTCTGTGGTTGAGCACTTGGTTTATAATCTTCTTCCATAAAAATCTTGTGCATGCAATAAGTCGGGCTAATACCTTTGAGATCTGATATTGACCACCCAATTGCTTCTTTGTTGGCTTTCGAATTTCTATCAACTGCTCTTCTTCTTGTAGAGATAAAGAGTTATTGATGATGACTGGCTTTGTTCCATCTTCTTCTAGAAAAACATATTTCAGGTGTGATGGCAATCTTTTTAATTCTGGTGTCTGTGCTTTGACTGCTTCTTCCTTATCAATTATTTCAAATATTGGATCTTCCTCCAGACTCTTTTTCAATGTTTCCAAGTCCATCAGACATTCATCAATCAATTTCTCTTCTTCTTCATCTAAATCTTCACATGCATCAATGAGAGTTTTTTCCAATGGGGAAATATTTCGCACCATCCTTTCTTGCACCATACAAACTTCATCAAGTTCATCAAATTGAAAACATGCTTTGTCATCATTTGGATATGTCATGGCCTTGGATACGTCAAAAGTGACTTCTTCATCATCAACTCTCAATTTAAGCTTACCATTCTCTACATCAATTAAAACTCTAGCAGTCTTCATAAAAGGTCTCCCAAGAATAAGAGGAACATCACTATTCCCTTCCATCTCCATCACAATAAAATCCACTGGGAATACAAATTTGTCAACCTTCACTAGAACATCTTCAACCACTCCATATGGATATTTAAGAGACCTATCCGCCAGTTGAAGAGCCATTCTGGTTGGTTTAATTTCCAAACCCTGAATTGTTCTGCACATGGATAGCGGCATTAAATTAATGCTAGCTCCCAAATCAATCAATGCTCTTCCAACTTTCACATCTCCTATGGTGCATGGAATAGTGAAGCTTCCTGGATCTTTAAGTTTAGGAGGTAGTTTCTGTATGATTGCACTGCAGTTACCCTGTACATTGATAGTTTCCTTTTCAATGTACTTGTGTTTCTTTGTAAGGAGTTCCTTCAAAAACTTTGCATATGCTGGCATCTGTTGCAATGCTTCAGAGAATGGTATAGTGATCTCCAGCTTCTTAAACAACTCCATGAATCTTTCTAACTGCTTTTCTTTCTCCTTCCTTGAATAACTCTTTGGATAAGGAAGTGGCTTTTCACACTCTTTCTCTTTTTGTCTCTCCTCTCTTTCTTCTCTCTCTTTTTTTTCTCTCCTCTCATCGTCTTCTTTTTTCTTTTTCTCTCTCTCAACTCTTTCTTTCCACTCACATGTTTCTTTTTCACTCTCACTCTCATTTTCTTTCTCCTCTCTTTCTTTTTTTCTCTCCTCTAACACTCTACCACTTCTGGTCACAACAGTTTTACACTCTTTTCTGAGATTATCATGTTTCATCTTGTCAACTATTCGCTCAACATAGACCTCCATATTTTTAAATGCAACATCTACATTCTGACAATAAGATGCATTCGTCTTCAAGAATCTTTGGAAAGTCTCTTCAAGTTTTGTTGTTTTCTCAACTGGAGTAGATTGCATTTGCCATTTCTGCTGTTGCACTTGAACCATTGAGACCTGTTGTATTTCTTGTGGTATTTGAGAAAGCTTCATAATTACTTCTTCCAGCTGTTGAGAGATAATTCTATTTTGAATAAGCAAAGCATCATTTGATTGTAACAACTCCTTCTGACTAAGATATCCTCTTTCAATGTTGAGTTCGTTGTCACTAGTAGCCATATTTTCAATAATTTCTGTTGCTTCCTCTGGAGTTTTCCATTTAATGTTTCCTCCTGCTGAGGCATTAAGCATCATCTTAGTTTGTGAACCAAGACCTCCAAGGAAAGTTAGGACTACTTCTTCTTCTTTAAAACCATGCATGGGAGTTTTACGTAACAAGCTTTTATACCTGTCCCATGCATGCCCCAGTGATTCTTCCATGCCCTGCTTAAATGAAGAAATCTCTTGCTTGCCTTTAGTCACCTTAGATTGTGGGAAGTACTTGTTTAAAAACTTTGTTACCACTGCTTCCCATTCTGTGAAACTTTCTTCTGGGAAAGAATTTAACCAAAGCTTAGCATTGCCTCCCAATGAGAAAGGAAACAAGCTAAGTTTGATCGCTTCATCTGGCACCCCATTAATCTTTACTGTGTTGCAAATCTCATTGAAGGTAGTAAGGTGCTCATATGGGCTTTCATGAGATAACCCATTAAATTGATTGCTCTTCACCAGTTGGATCAATGCTGGTTTGACCTCCATGTTAGCTGCATTAACTCTAGGTCTAGCTATACTGTTAAAGTGCTGAGGTCTAGCTGTATTGGTTTAATCAGCAAGAGTCTTCTGATATTATTATTCTCCATATTTTCTGTGCTATGGTCAAAACCTTGTGGTGATGGTTGCAACAGAGTTTCCGGAGGAGGAAAAAGTTCTCTAGATGTTCGGATTCTTCTCCTCCGTCTACTCTCGTCTAAACCTTCAAGAAGAGGTTCTGCAGTTATCTTGCTCCTTGTTCGAATTGCCTCCTGCATACACAAGAGAACAAAACCCTAGAATATTTGGTTAGCACAAAAAGATATAGGAGAAGATATAAGATTCAGAGAATAAAATAAAATAAAATAAAATAAAAACAAAAAAAATAAAAACAAAAAAAATAAAAACAGAAAAATAAAAACAGAAAAATAAAAACAGAAATTCAAAATTAAAGTCAAAGATAATCAATAATCACACAAATTAACCAGTTAAACCACGAGTCCCCGGCAACGGCGCCAAAAACTTGATGGACAAATTTATGAACACCAAAATATGATGTCATAAACTTGTTTTACAATCGGCAAGTATGACCGAATCGTTTCAAGTAATAAACTTGGTAAGACCAAGTATCGTTCTCCCAAAGGACTCACGGCCTAGTTTAGTTATGTGATTTGTTGATTAGCTAAGACTTAAGAACGAAATAATTGGATTTTATATGCAAAAGAAAAAAATAAACATGTATGCATGAATGTGATCAATGGCTAAAGCAAAATACAAACACTTTCAATGGAATATATGGATGAGTATGTTGTTGGGGTTATCAATTTCATCTTATCCACTCTCATATATTTTAGGAATTCAACATTCAATTCATCATTGTTAATGCCACTCTCTAAATTACCTTTCAAAGAAGGCTTCTCCCTAATTACGAGTTCATACGATTCCTAGCATCCATAATAATTAGTTTATTTAGCGCAGGAGCTTAAGGCAACCAATATACTTATTGGGAGAAATTCCCCGGATCTAGACTTCCCCGTACGTTTCCGTATCGACAAAACCAATAATCATGCATTGAATGAGTTAAATAAAGCAAGCATTGAGCAAAGAGGAAAAACCCTAACTAATGATGAAAGAAAGCGTAGGTCTTAGATTAAGATGTAAACACAAATTCCATATATGAAAGCTTCAAAAGATTACATTGATTCCCCAACAAACATACAAGGTTTAGTTCACCATATTCAAGGTGAACCTAGATGAACAATAATGAGAGAATGAAGGATAAAACCCTAGAAAGGTGAAGAGGTAGCCTGAGCATCCAAGATCCTCCTTCAAAGGGGTGGTAGAGAGAGTGTTTTTCTTCGTTCCAGCCAAAGATACCAACCCTAGGAAACCCTAAAGCGTATATACTATTTGTAAATTACAGAAAATTAGGCCCAAGCCCAAAATTAGTGCCGCTCAGCGGTAAGTGCGTGAGTCGTTTTCTCCCCTCAGCGGCCATTTTGCCCCTCAGCGGTGCCAACGTGAACTCCTGAGTGCCGCTCAGCGGTAAACTGCCGCTGAGCGGCAGTTGCGGCTTCTCCTTTTGCACTTTTTGATGTCTTTTCTGATTCCATCTCTCTCCTTCTTCACTTCTTTCACCAAATTCACCTTAAAACCTGCACAAAAACACTGAAATCAAGCATAAACCTGTCGAGCTCTCTTATTTCTGAAAATATGAACAAAAGCATGATTTCAAGCTAGTTTCTAAGTGTTAAAGGTTGCTTTTAGTATCAATTTTAAGCATGAAAATAACAGTTTTTCAAGTGTTATCAGGATGCTAGGAATTGTATGAACTCGTAATTAAGGTGTGTGAAAAACCCTAACTAATGATGAAAGAAAGCATGTATCTCAAATAAGATGTTTAAACACAAATTCCATATATGAGAGTTTCACAAGATTACATTGATTCCCCAACTACAAGAAGAGTTTAGTTCACCATATTCATGGTGAAACTAGATGAACA
>JAHCHA010011653.1:8515-38726 GCA_027742795.1 Vigna hirtella | reverse complement strand
TAGTATCAAATTTAAGCATGAAAATAACAGTTTTTCAACTGTTATCAACGAACTTCTATGGGGGGACATTAAAAGCCAATTCTGCACTAATGATTGTACCCTGCATACACTAGATAACAAAACACTTGAGCACCTAATAAGCACTAAAAGATAAAAAAAAATAAAAATTAAAGATAAAAAGTGTTGAGATTTTTGATAAGGGGAGTACTGGTTTAGCCAAACCTTACAATCTCAAAGAACTTCTGGTTTTTTATGATGATAACATTATTAATAACAACATGTGTTGTTATATGTTACATGTTCATAGCTCTCATGTTTATGATTGCTTGAGAACATGTTTGTATTGATTCTATCATTGCTGCAATTCATTGTGTTTTACATGAGATCCTATTTGTTAATGCATGACATATATTTTAGAAAAGGAAAACCACATGCATTTTTGTTGAACTTATAATATGTGGCAAAACAACAGTTTTAAGTCGACTTCATTATGAAGTAAGTCGATTAAAACTCGTGGCTTTGCACAAACTTTTTCAAAGTGTGCTGTGAGAATTTTTGAAGAGAAAGTTTTTCAAAACTTTGTTTAACTGTGTTGTATAGTCGATTACATGCAACCTGCATTCGACTAAGTCCGTTACAGTTTTGAAATTCTGTTAATGCTTGAATTAAATGTTACCACGACTATATTTTTAAATATGTTGACCAAGCATTTATTGTGATTCGACCGTATTAATTGTCCATTCAATTAACTGCATTTACTGTTTCTAACTGCTTTGATTGAAGTGTTGTATTCGACTGCATTAGTAGCTAAGTCGACTTGACAACGTCAGAATTGTGAAAAACTATAAATAGACGCGAATTTGAATTCTGTAAGAACTTTTGTGAATTCTAACATTTTCATATTTATTACAGATTAGTGCTATCTTACAGAACGTGGAAAAGCTGCAAGCATCCAAGAAGAAGACCGTGGTGATCATCTCTTATAATTTCTTGAAGACCAAGATTGTTGTGCTTTGATAGAGCTGATCAAATCTGCACAGAGAGGTGTTTAATGAAAGATTAGAGTTGACAATCTATTGAAGATTGGGTTGATTCCCTGTTGTGATTACAGGAAGAATAGCGTGTTGCGTTCTTGACTTTGAGGGATTTCTTAAAGGGTTGAAGACGGCAGGAGAGGGGACATCTTGTTGCTGGTCTTTGTGTGTTGTATGCCTATATTTTGATTAGAGGGATAGAGAGGTGTTTTATATTTTTGACGTGGAGGTCTCTATAAAAGCCTTGTTGTAAAAACCTTGATCATTATAGTGCATTTGCTTCCTATGGTGCAAGGACACTGGATGTAGGCTTGGCCGAACCAGTATAAAAACCTAGTGTTTGATTTTTCTATCCCTACTCTGTTACACTCAGTCGACTTTATTTTTCACGCATTCGACTATATTTCGCTGCACTACAAAGTATTTTTCCTTGCGTTTCAAGAAAGCTTTTAAAGGCATTTATTTTGCGAAAAAGATCTAAAGGAAACATTATTTTTGTACTTCACCAATTCACCCCCCTCTTGGTGTTGAAAACTAAGCCATTCTATTTTCAACAATTGGCTCTAGAGCTGGTTTTAATAAGATATTTGAAAAACAAGTTGATTACTTTTTTCTTTAAGTTGACTATTCTTGGAAAATGGCTTTTAGTTCTCAAAACTTTGGTGAAGGTGAATCAACAAATAGACTACAACTATTTACTGGTGAAAACTATGCTTTTTCGAAAATCCGGATGCAACATTGAACGGTCCATTTGAGCCAACTCATGTTGTTAATGGAAAAACTATTTTGAAATTTTTTTCTGAGTGGACTCAGGATGAAAACCGTAGAGCACAATATGATGTCAAAGCACGTAATGTAATTGCTTCTGTACTAACTATAGATGAATTTTTCAGGATTTCAGAGTGCAAGACAGCAAAGGGAATGTGGGACGTTTGGGAGGTCACGCACGAAGGCACAGAAGAAGTAAAGAGAGCCAGAAAGAACTCGCTGATAAAAGAGTATGAAGTGTTCAAGATGAAGGCTGGAGAGACTATATATGAAGTACAGAAAAGATTTACTCACATAGTCAACCGCCTGATGGCTCTAGGAAACGTGTTAGACAAAGAAGAGATCAATATCAAGATATTGAAAAGTCTGAATAGAAGCTGGCAACCCAAGGTTACTGCAATTTCTGAATCAAGAGACTTGACTAACATGAACATGGCCACATTGTTTGGAAAACTCAGAGAACATGAGTTGGAGCTTGGAAGGCTAAAGGAGGAAGAAGAAATTAAAGAGAAGAAATCGATTGCTCTAAAAGTCACAAGCAAGAAAGCTATAAAGATTCATGAACCTAAAACTGAATCAGATGCAGATATACCAGAAAAAGAAATGATGAATATGATGGTAAGAAAATTTAGCAGATTCATGAAAGAAGATTTCTCAAGAGGAGGAAAGAAGATTTCAAGAAGCAACGCTATTCAATGCTATGAATGTGGAAAGGATGGTCATATCAAGCCTGGCTGTCCAGACTTGAAGAACAAGCAGAAAGAATTCTCCAAGTATACTTAGGAAAAGAACAGAAAGCAGAGGAAAGCTTATATTTCTTGGGAAAACAGTGATGAAGACTCTTCAAGTGATGATGACAATAGTGCTGAAGAGGAGTCAAATCTATGCTTCATGGCAGGCTCTGCACAATCAGACGATGATAGTGATCGTGAATTCGAAAATGAACCAATAGAAGTCAAGTACTACATGTTACTGGATGCATTTCAGGAAATTCATGCAGAGGCCATGCGACTTCAGTACAAAGTGAATCGATTATCATCTAGGAGAAGAGATTATGAATACATAACTGATAATCTTTTGCAGGATAATGAAAAGCTTGAAAAAGATCTTGAAGAACCTCTGAAATCTGCAAAGACAGATATAGAGAACCACAACAACAATGGCAACAACAACTCTCTATTTCAAAAAGATGGGCTAAGATAGATGACACACTTCAACAGTTAATGCAGATGTCTGATTCTCATCACATAAGCACTCAAGCTGCCGAACAATTTGATAGGCTGCCACAATAACAATGGCAGCAACAACCCTCTATATCAGAAAGATGGGCTAATATGGATGACACGCTTCAACAGTTCATACAGATGTTTGAGTCTCATCGTAATAACACTCAAGCAGCATGCAGAAGGATGGAGGTGCATTGTAGGTTCATAATTCAAAAGCTGGATGATTTTGGGGGCAATATGGAAGTTATCCCTAAAGAGGAGTGCAACGTCGTTATCACTAGGAGTGGCAAGTTTTTAGATGAGAGAAAAATAGAGATAAAAGAAGAAAGTTTGAGCAAAAAAGAGAAGGATGTAGAGGAAAAGAAAGAAAAAGAAGAGAGTGAAAGAAAAGAAAAGGAGAGGGAAGAAGAGGAAGAAGATGAGAGAAAAGAAAAAGAAAGTTTGAGTGAAAAAGAGAAAGATATAGAGAAAGAAGCAAAGTTCTAAGTTTGGGGTTGTGATGACGGTTTAAAATACCGTTATCTGTGATGTAATTTTGATACTAAATGGACCTTTTTTGACTTAGAAACTTGCTTGGACTCATGCTTTTTCATTAAGTTGTGTGAATAAGAGAGTTGAGGTTGAATTTGATGATTTTATGACTAATTCCCTTTGTTTTGATAAAAAATGAGTTAATACAGGAAGTAGAGATGAAGTGTTAAGGAGTTAGAGCTCAGAAAGGCCTAGAAAAGCACCTGAAGGAAGGACAGTAAGAAGCTTGGGCGGCATGCAGAGAAGCTCAAGCATAGAAAATCGACGTCCGCCGCTTGGGCGCTCTTTTAGGTCGCCCGAACATTGGACCCCGAAGCCTGGGCGTCCAAACTGGAGGCTCAAGCCCTACTAAAATCGATGTCCACCACCCGGGCGCCCTAAATGGGGCGCCTGAGCGTCGTGTTTCGTAGGTCAGGCCCAGTTCTTGCTCTGTTTCGACTCTTTTGGATCGGGCCCTATTTCTACTCTTTTCCGACTCTATTTAAAGGACTCAGGCGCTCTAGGTTTGGTATCTCTGGTTGAAGCAATACAACAGCACACTCTTCTACCCTCTGAAGGCAGATCTAGAGGCGGGAGCTTCCTCTTCTACTTTTAGGGTTTTACTATCTCATGCTTTTCCATTGTTCATCTAGTTTCTCCATGTTTATGGGGAACTAAACTCTATTTGTTTTTGGGGAATGATATAACCTTCTGATCTCTCATGTATTTGAATTGATTCTTAATTTATATGCCTTATTCATTAATTGTTAGGGAATTCATCTGTTTCAATGTTTGCTCTATTTAACTCATTTAGTAGCATGATTTATGAATTGCATAAGTGTTGGGAGGTTCCTTACAATTCAGGTTCTTGTTGAATTCTCCCAAGGGTAATATTTCTCAAGGATGAGGGTATGAGTACTTGGTCGTCTTAAGTTCTTGATCTTCAAACTTAATCCTTTGAAACTCTCGTATATTGAATTGGTTCTATATTCTATATGCTTTCTTTCATTAATTGTTAGGGTTTTTCTTCTATACTCTATGCATGCTTTGTTTAACTCATTCAATTGCATGATCATTGATGTTATTTGTATGGATACATATAAGTAAACCTAGAACTGAAGAAATTCTCCCAAGAAAAGGGAAGTTGAATAAGGAGTTAATCTTTTCTTTCTAAGTCTTAACATGTTCTTTTTAACTAATGGTTGTCTAAGCATGATTCTTGAATGATTTTGATTTTTATCCATGATTAGATGAATTAATCATTGTTTGGACCGATTAAACTGTTTGATTTGGGACTGGAACTAGGAAGAATGCATGTGGGTGGAGATGATAAGCATTTTTTGGCAATATTGGCAAATCTGCAGAAACGCCACTCAGCGGAAATTTCCCCTGAGTGCGATTTCTGCATAATGATGTTTTTTGTGTTTTGGTTGGTTGTTTCTCTGCACAGGTGGCACTGAGGGGTTGTGTTTTGCCCTCAGCGGTGATAAAGAGAGTTTTAGGGAGTTGCTAGTGGTTTGCTAATGCTTAACAATGTTTCTTGTGGTTTTGTGATTTGTGGGAAATAAGAGGAAGGAACCAGAGCGCCCCTATTCCAACAAGTTCCTCTCCCGTACACATGAGCAAAATTTCATCAGTATCCAAGATAGAAGGCTCTTGATGGAAAGGAAGGCGGGGTGGATACCAGACTTGGCTCCACAGTTTGGAGAGGAACTTGAGTACAGAAATTGGGAGAAAATAGCTACTTATCCTGCACCAGCCAACATTGTAGTAGTAACAGAATTCTATACCAATGCAAGGAGATTGGGTAACTCTCACACTAAGGATTATATGAGCTATGTTAGAGGAAAGAGCATTCGGTATGATCCTGATTCCATTAACAGGTTTATGCATGTTGAATGGACTAGTGAGCAATGTCAGTTTGTTCTAAACATGGTAGAGGGAGCATATTATGAAGATATGGAATGTGTGTTGTGTATGCCTGGAGGGCATGTTTAGAGGAATAGCAATGGTGTAGTTGTGCATATAAGGAGAGTTGATCTGACTCCCATGGAAAAATACTAGATGGCGTTTTCTCATGCCAACATCCAGCGTTGTTCACAATTCTCTGATATCACTGTCAGCAGAGCCCTGTTCCTTTATTGTGTGCTTAGAGGGATGAGTATTAACATTGGTTAGGTCATAGCAAATGAAATTCAGACTTGTGCAAGTACTGTGAACAACAAGGCGCCCTTGGGGCATCCTTCTCTGATCACACACCTCTGTGAGTTAGCTGGGGTTAACACTTCTTCACTGCCTTTGGAGAGGCCTAGGAAGGTAATTGATGAGGCTTATTATAGACAATATTGCGGGGGAGATGAGGCAGCTCAGCCAGTACCACCACACCATCTTTCTAGAAGGAGAGGACCATCATGAGCACATGCACCACCTCATGATGCAGAGCCTTTTTAGATGAGGGACATGTATATGTCTTTGATGGAGGATAGGCTGCAGTCTATTCACAGATGGCAAGTAGCCATTGCGGAGATGATCATAGGGATGTATGATACACCCCCAAGACATCGGTGGACCATGGATGAATTCAACAATGTGGTGGCATGGCCAGAGGAGCAAGCTCAAGCTAGTGGAGCTGGAGCAGCTGAAGCTCCAACTATGAATGATGATGATGAGGATGATGATGATGACTTTGAGAATGTTGAAGAAGAAGGAGAGGAGGAAGATTCAGATGATAGCATGGGTTGATGAGGAGCATAGATAGCATCTACTGATGGATGCTATCACCTCTAGAGCATGATTTTGATATCTTTTGTTTTGTACTATTGAACTTATTTGCTTCTGTTCTTAGAATAGGTTGTGATGTACTCAGTGTGAAACTTTATCTGCTATGATGGTTTGCTTGTGATTTATGCATGACGAGTATTGCTTGATGATGCTTGGATATTGATTGATGTTGAGATTGTGCACTATATGCTGATATACAGGTGGTTGTTCACAAGCTATGTGAACAAATGCATGATGTTGTGATTGTGATTATGATGCAAAGCAGGATGTGTATCTGGAATAGATGGAATGTTGAATGAGCTTATGTGTGAGGTTTTGAACTCCAGAGTTTTTGTGATTGAGTGTTATTACATTGAAAGTATGAATGACTTTGCCCAGGTTTCTATGATTGAATCACTTGCTTGTATGTGTCATATGATCAAGGCCATTTATTGGTAACTCTTTTTAGCCAAATGCATTATTTTAGCCCAATAAAAGAGAACACAATGAGTTCTATCTTTTGAACCTTTAGCCTTGAATATGATGTGAAAACCCTTTTTGAAAATCTTTACCTTGAGTTGAGTTGAGAATATATTGTGGTATTGATAAAGGTTCAAGTTTGGGGTTGTTAGGAAGTCTAGAAAGGAAAAATAAAAAGCATCGAGCCAAGTGTTAAGCACGTGAAAAGCAAAAGAAAAAAGAAAGAAAAAGAAAGAAAAAGAAAAGCTCAATGCAAGGGAAAGTTGGGAAAAAGTGAGAATGGTTGTAAATGAATCTCTTAAACTCAAGGATTTTGTGATCTCGAAAGACCAATTTTCTTCTTAGCCCAGCCACATTATAAGCCATAAAAAGTCCTTGTGATGATGCTTGCTTGTGAATGTGTTTGATTGTGGTTAAATTAAAGGCAAAGTTGATTCATGTGACATTGTGATAATAGAGTGAATGAGTGACCTCTATATACACTAGTGTGATTGAGTGAGACACTTTATCTGGTGAGGAATGATTCCATGAGCACTTGATTACATCTATGCTTAGTTAATTGATCATTCATGAGAATAGCATCTGTTGGAGATTATGTGATTATGTGAACACCATGATGAGTAGTTGTGAATCAAGGCATGTGTGCATTTTGACTAAATTTTATTTGATGAGCTGATTTGAGTGATTACTTGTCTTGAAAGAAAGAGTTTTTGAATGTGTTTAACCATTATATTGATTGGTGAGGACTGAGTTACATCTTGTTTGCTTTAGGACAAGCAAAGTTCTAAGTTTGGGATTGTGATAACGGTTGAAAAACCGTTATTTTTATACTTAATTTTGACCTTAAAAACAACCTTTATGACTTAGAAACTAGCTTGAAATCATGCTTTTGCTTAGGTTTTGGAAATAAGAGAGTTGGATGGGTAATATGCTTGATTTTCCTTGTTTTGACAGGAATTAAGATGAATTGGATGAAAGAAGTTGAAGTAGCAATGAGTTGTACTCAGGAAAGGAAGGAATAGTGCACAAAACAAGAATCGTTGCCACCGCTCAACGCCATTTGCACCGCTGAGCGCCAATCTGGCTGATGAGTACATTATTTCACACTTAAGCGCTACCGCTGAGAGCCAATTCAAGTATCGCACCTACTGCTGAGCAGTATTTTTACCACTGAGCGCAGACTGTGCTGTAGAATACACTGTGTTGTAGTGTTGTAGAATACACTGTTTCGGGCTTGAGCGTCAACGCTGAGGGTCACTCTGAGTATCGCACTTACCGCTGAGTGCCAAAACTGTCGCTGAGCGCTATTTAATTGGGCTTGGGCCATTTTTCTGTATTTTTAATAAACTATATAAGGGTTTAGTCAACCTAGGGTTGATATCTTTGGACAGAAAGAGGCAAAATTACACTCCTTTCACCCCATGGAGGCGGATTTTGGATGCGGAAGTTCCTTTCTTCAAATTCTAGGGTTCTATCTTTCATTCTTTTCATTATTTTCATCTAGTTTCACCATGTCTATGGTGAACTAAACCTCCACTGTTGTTGGGGAAACGATGTAATCCTTTGAAACTCTCATGTATTGAATTGATTCTTGATTATATATGCTTTACTTCATTAATTGTTAGGGTTTTTCCTCTACAATCTAGGCATGCTTTGTTTAAGTCCTTCAATTGCATGATCTTTGATTTTGTCGATATGGACACATACGGGGAAATTCTCCCGGAAGCAATATTACCTAGACATAGGAATAGGAGGATCGGTTGCGTTTAAGCTTTTGTGCGAATGTAATGCATGATTAATTGCTAGGGAGATAATACATTGTAAACTAGTAATTAGGATTAGGCTTTCTTCACCGAGACATCGGGTTTAAGGTAAATTAGAAAGTGGCATTAACATTAATGAATAAAGATGAATTCATGAATACATGAGAGTGGATAGGATAAGTCGGAAACCCCAACAACATCATCATTCCATATTTTACATCAATCACTTTTGCATCTTTCAATCCAATTGATCAAAACTTGCATTCATGTTTATTTTTCGCAATTCAACCACAATGATTTTGTTTACAAGTCTAATTTAATCAAGAAATCACATAACTGTCTAGGCCGTGAGTCCTTTGGGAAACGATACTTGGTCTTACCATTTATTATTACTTGATACGATTCGTTACACTTGCCGAAGTGTTAACACATGGGGGGGTGTTCCTTGGATGAATGGTGCGGAAATGTGGTGGAAAATGGTCCAAGGATGATGAGCTAATGTATGAATAGTGTAGAAGCTCAAAGCCTCTAGGAGATATGGTGGTGGTGGTGTAGTGTTTGGTGGCTCCAAGAGAGGTTAGGCCAACTCAAGGAAGAAAGTGACTAGAGGGGCCTCATGGTTGGCTCTAGTCTTGATCTAAGATGAGTAGTATGGCCAAAAATGGGCAACATAACATTACTCAACATCATGAAATACAAGGGTGGAGACACCTATATTTATAGGCCAAGGGTGTCTCCTTCTAACCCTAAAAGCATGATCTCCCACCTTTGCTCTCATTGGCAAAAAATGAGGCCTTCTAAGGAGTGGACAAGTGCCCACAAATCCTCTCCAATGATGGAGGGACATGTGGCCACTCACAAAACACAATCCTCTTCATTCCTAGAGTGCCATGTGGCCACTACTAAAAGTAAAAACTCTCCACTCCTAAGGTGCCATGTGGCTACCTTTTAAAAAGTAAATCCTCTCCAATGGAAGCATGACTCATTGCACACACTTTCCACTTGGTTTGGATGTCTAACTTTTAAGGAAAATCCTATGCTACTTAGGCCTTAATATAAGCCTTAAATAAACCTACACTACATGGCCTAATACAATGGCCTAAATTCCTACACTAATCTTGAATCCATGCTCCATGATGGCTCCAAAGGTGGCCCACAAGGTAGAGTTGTTGTCATCTTCATGGATGGCTTCCACTCTCTTGAAAGTGCTTGACCATTGATAACGGTTGAAAATACCGTTATCTGTGATGTAATTTTGATACTAAATGCACCCTTTTATGCTTATAAACTTGCTTGGAATCATGTTTTTCTGTTAAGTTGTGTGAATAAGAGAGTTGTGGTTGAATTTGATGAATTTATGACTAAATTCCCTTGTTTTGGAAGGAAATGAGATAATACGAAAAGCAGAGATAAGTGCCAAGGAGATGAAGCTCAGAAAGGCCTGGAAAAGCACTAGAAAGGAGGAATGCTCGAAGCTTGGGCGCCCTTTTTGGAGGCTTAAGCGTAGAAGAGTGTCGCTCACCGCCTGGGCGTCCCTTTTGGGCACTTGAGCATCAGAAGCACGAAGCTTCGGTGCCCCTTTTTGAGGCTTAAGTGCCAGGAACCACCGCTCACTGCTTGGGCACCCCTTTTGGGCGCTTGAGCGTCAGAAGCACGAAGCTTGGGTGCCCCTTTTTAGGCTTAAGCGCCAAGAACCACTACTCACTGCCCGGGCGCCCTAAGTGGGGCGCTTGAGCGCCATCGAAATGGGTCGGACTTCGTCTTTGATATGTTTTCGCTCTATTTAAAGGACCCAGATGTCCTAGGTTGGGTATCTTTGGCAGAGGGAGCGCAACAACACACTCTTTCAGTCTCTAGAGGCAGATTTGGATGCGAGAGCTTCCATCTTCTACTTTTAGGGTTTTTCTATCTCATTCTTCTCCATTATTCATTTAGTTTCACCACGTCTATGGTGAACTAAACTCTATTTGTTGTTGGGGGATGATGTAACCTTGTGAACTCTCATGTATTTGAATTGATTCTTAATAATATATGTTTTTTCATTAATTGTTAGAGTAATTCATCTGTTACAACGCTTGCTTTGTTTAACTCATTCAATAGCATGATTTATGATTTTCATGATACAATTCAGGTTCTTGTTCTCCCAAGAGTAATATTTCTCAGGGATGAGGGTATGAGTCTTGGTCGTCTTAAAGCTCTTGATCTTCACATTTAATTACTAGGAATGCTAGGAATTGCATGAACTAGTGATTAAGGACAGGCTTATTTCGCCGAGGGATCGGGTTTAAGTGATTTGGTAAGTGACGTTAACATAAAATGGGTAAGAACTTTGAGACACGTATCTCTTGAAGACTTCCAAGATAGTGACCATAGCTCTGATACCAAATGATGGAGCTTGCTTTAAGGATGCTTCTTCAACAAGAGATGCTCTCCATGGTGTGTTGATGAAGCTCTTCAAAGGATGGACTCCATGTGAGATGATGAATGTTGCAGAAGCTTTTCAAGATGAAGAGATGTTGTTGACGGTTGGATGGTCTAGGTAGAAGTTCTTGTAGGAGGTGAGGCCAACCTTGAAGTAAAAGGTAAGAAGAAGTCTAAAAAAAGACATTTCTTAGAGTGAGAACTAAAGTGAAGGAGACTTTCAAATTTGGCAAAGAAACTCTAGCCTTCAAAATAGTTCTAAAAAATTATACAAGGTTGCCTCTCCTTTTATAGGTGAAGGAGTAGGCTAGCATTTAATGCACTAGAAAGGAACTAGAAGCTTCCTATGGCAAGGGGGGAGGAATGGGAGCCTTTCCCCTTAACTACCATCCAAGTTCAATGTCTAGGAGCCTTCCCCCCTAACTATAGTCCAAGTTCAATGTCTAGGAGCCTTCCTTGATGTTGACATGTTCCAAAGTCTTCCTATGACCCATTTTAGGCACATATTCACCTACATCAAGGTTTATGGTGTGCTACTTTACTCTAAAAGCTACTAAGCTTCTAAAACAAAGTTAAACAAAATTTTTACATATTTACAAAAATTGTTTTAAGATAAAGAAGAAGACTAAAATGTGACCCTTCACAAGAGTAGAATCCTTCAAGCTCCATCTTCTTCTTTCATCTTCTTTGACCATGGATCTTTATGAGAGGTCCAATGTCTTATAAGGATTAAGGGAAAACAAGAACAAGATTGAAAGTCCTTCTTCTTCTTCCAATCTCCTAGCCTTAGCTTAAGTTGATGCTCCCTTCATGGATCTCCATTTAGTTCCCAAAACGGATTCCATCAATCTTAATTTGATTCGGGGAAGACCTTGATCAAGTGGTCCATAAAATTATTTCTCCTCCATGGCGTACTTCATCCACTACTCCGCTTTAGCTTTTGTGGCACACCTCGTCAGCCACGCGTCAGCGCTTATACCACATCTTCAGCGCATCCTCTCTCATGTCTCATTCACTTACGCGAGCTTCATTCAACATTTTCTTTCTCGTGCATTTAGATAGCTTTAACATTTCTCTCACGTCTTCCTTAAGTTTCATTCGTTCAAGAGCTCCTCCGTCACTGTAAGTCTCCTTTCTCTTCATAGATCCACTCTTCTTGTTCACATTTAATCATTGTTAAACCATTTCCACCATGCAAACCTTTTGTTCACTGATTCGTTCACTTAGACGCTATACTTCACTAAACGTTATTTCGTTATGTGTTTTATGTTAAACTTTAGAACTCAAGTTGCTAGAAAGTTTAGTCTTTAAAACTCCCTTTTTAAGCTTTGATGAAGTAATTTTGACCTTTCTTCAATTACTCCCCACTGAACTAAATATCCAATACTTTAAATTCAAGGTTCTTAACTTAAGATAAATTATATTACATAATTATAGGATCTCAAAGAGGCATTTCAACCCACATAAAAAATATTAAAAAACTCATTCTTTCAACATATATTAAAACATATACAAATAACACACACATACACATACACACACAAATACACACAAACACACACAGACATAAACACACACAGACACACATATACACACAGAGAGACATAGACACACACTCTCACACACACACACAGAGACACGCACGGACATAAACAAACACACAGACACATAGCCACAGACACACACAAACACATATACAAAGACACACACAGACACACACATACACACATACACACATAACCATATACACACACACAAAAGCACACACTCACGCATAGACACACAAACACACACAGACACACAAACACACACAACCACACATACACACATACAGACACATACACAGACACAGACACAAACACACACACACAAACACACAAACACACACACAAACAGAGACACACACACACACACAGACACACAACCACAGACACACACACAAAAAAACACACACACACACAAACACAGACACACAAACACAAACACACACACAGATAAAAACAGACACACAACTCAAACACACACACACGCACACACAAAAACACAAACACACACACACACACACACACACAAACACACACACACACACACACACACACACACACACACACACACACACATACACACAGAAACACACACAGACACACACAAAGACACACACACCCAGACACATAGACACACATACACACAAACACACAAACAGACACACACACACACACGTACACATACACACACATACAGAGACACAAAGACACAAACATACACAGACACACAAAGACATACACACATACACACACAAACAAAAAAAACACACACACACATAGAGACACACACAAACACAAACACACACACAGAGACGCACACATAGACACACACAGACACAACCATGGACACACACAAACACACATACAGACACATAGACACACAAACATATACACACACACATAGAGACAGAGACAATCACACACACACACACAAAAATAAAAAAACACAGACACACAAATACAAAGACACACACACAGACACAAAAATAGACACAAACACAGACACACACAAACACAGACACACACACAAACACAAACCCAGACACAAACACACACACAAACACATACACACACACACAGACATAGGCAAACACACACGCACACACACAGACACAAACACACATACAGACACAGACACACACAAAGACATACAGACACACACATACGCACACACACACAGACATAGACACACACAACCACACAAACAGACACACACACAAACATAGACACACACACACAAATAAACACACACACAAACACACACACACACACACACATAGGCACACATACACACACACATACACAAACACAGACACATTGACACAAACACACAGACACATACACACAAACACAGAAAGACACACACACACACATATTGTTGTGATCGTGTCATATCACAAGAACGATCATGTCATACTGTTATGATCACTAATCAATGGAAATTCATATTCATTATTAAAGGATCACATGTAGCATGAAAAACCCACATTCAAGACGAAACATATTGGACAACAATAAATGACAACAAACTTGAGTTACACGATTGAAGAAATTGAGTAGATGATTTTGAAGAGTTCTTCGCTAGGATCACTCCAAGTGTCTCAGATCCTCAATGAGATGAACAAGGAACGAGAAAGAGAAGAGAAAAGATAGAGAACTTTAAAAAAATAATTTCTTAAGAGATTGTGTGTTTTAAAATAATGAAATTCTTTATAACAACATTTATATTAAATTTTTTTAATATTAAAATATTCGGATCTCACTATTTTTAAACTACTATCAATTTTGAAATTTCATTTTCTAAGTCTTTACCGGGTTAAATCACTGAAAAAGAAGTCTCATCATTTTATTATAAGTCTCATACATTTGTTAATTTATTTTTATAAATCACTTTTCAAGATTGAAACACGAAAAAAGAAGAATTAAAAAAACCAATAGTAAATAATCTGTTTTTTATTTTTATTTCTACTAAGTTCATTTTTTTATTATCTTTTATCATTTACATAAATTAATTATGGCATAAGAATAAAAGGATTTATGAATATTTAGATGAATAACTTAACAAAATAGCGGTATTTCTGAAAGAAGATAATTTAAAGAATCTAATAGAACTTAATTAATGTTTGAGTTCAATGGATTGAAAGTAATAAAGATTAAGTTGGATTTAATTCCCAAACAATTAATATTCCACCAATACTTAGAGAACTATTTGAATAATACGTCTATATATTATTTGTAATATCTTCTTATTAATTTTTTTCATGCACTATGAAGTAAATATTAAATAAAAAATGAATAAATTCATTTAATATGTTTGACATTAAAAAATGTTCACTTTATTTAAGAAGAGAGATTCTTCCTATAAAAGAAGAAAAGAGGATTTGTAAGAAAAATATTGTGCTACGATTTAGAACTATATTATTTATTTATTATATCTTAACTTAGTGCTCAATGAGAGACTAATATTGCATAAAATAAAATAAAAATGGTGACAACCTTTATCAATTGGCATGAAGTGCTTTGAACCTCGAAGAAAATCCAACCAAAAGAAATCGAACATATAAAGCATTTTCTTTAATTAATCGCTTCAAAGATAAGAACTGAATACGCTAAAGTCAACCTTTCCTTTTCGCAACCAACAAGATTTTATCATCATTTTGCATCTTCACTGTTCGTGATTATTACAACGCCTTTAGAACTTATTTCTTTATTACGTTATTTCGTTCTGTTAATGGTGGTTAATACAAATAGAGGACATTGTACATATTATATATTCAACACTTGTACATCTCCAATCTCAATGGTTGGCATGTTAGGCACAAATTCCAAACCAAGGAAGGAAGGAGTTGTGACTACGAAGAAAACCCAATAAAGGTAAGAGGATAACTTAATCAAGCAACAAGAAGTTGGGTAGAGTGTGACCATGTCTCAAACCATTGTGCATAAGTGTTTCGGGGGTAGGGGCCAATGGGTCACATCCTTTGTTCAATCGAAACGCGTGGACTCGAGCCACGTCGTGATCATCACATGCATACAAAAGGAGGTCATGGTTTTGTTTGGAAAAGTGGTCCCAACTCACTTTTGGTCCATCACGTGATGCCATGCAACTTTGCATTTGCATGTTAGCATGTGGTTGTGTGACTTAGAGATGAATGGGGGAAATTATTATTCAAGTTTTGGTTTGGGATTTTGCTTGACTCATGAATGGTGAATGAGACTAATACCTTTAACTTGTCTTTGCTTAGTTGGACAACGGAGTAGGGTTAGAGGGCACAAATTCACGTGCTTTTGTTGCTCCTCTACCTTAACACTGTCCCTCTCCATACCTCACAACTATTAACCTCGTCCTTTCTTCCCTTCTACTTTCCGACTGCCATGTTTCCTTTCAACAACTTTGGGATGCACAATATCTTTACCAGTATCCAAACTTGATTCAACTTTCAAAAACCCGTCTAAATTTTCTTTCTGTCGTTGCTTACTAAAAAAGATCTTCAATTGTTATAGGTTACCAACACAACGGCATAGGAGAATGATCATCATTCATATACATCACTAGTCCTCATAGGATGATTATTAAGTGTGTCTTCTTCTAAATGGGGTCTTGGCGTGGGTTGATATTGTAATACAACTTTGTACTATAGCTATACTGTGCAGTGTTTTGTTTTTATTGTTCGATAATATTTTGTTTCTCTGCCTAGACGTACAACAAAAATATGGAGGGAGGGAAATGTTCAAATAGTGGGAGGTTTTTGATGTCTATAAAAGGAAAAAGAAAGAGCTCTATTATAAGATATAAATAGAGGAAATAATACGATAAACTTTTATAGGAGTATTATTCAATGTTGACACTAGTAAAAAAAGGGATTTGAAAGCGCCACATACGCATCGGTTTAAGCACACCCGAAGCGTATAAAAACGCGGTGGAAGAACCGTAAATAAAGCTACCCTATATGCCTCGGTTGCTCCAAACCCGATGCCTAAAGCGCGATACTAACTCGGCTCTAAGCAGAACCGAGGCATATGTCTCTGCCTCAGACCTGCCACCAGACCTGCCACCACCTGCCACGCGCTACTAACTCGGTTCTAACGAGAACCGAGGCCTAAACGAGAACCTTACTAACTCGGTTGGATTTTAACCGAGGCCTAAACTACCTTCCAACTCGGTTCTAAGAAGAACCGAGGCATATCTCTTGCTTCAGACCTGCCACCAGACCTGTCCCCACCTGCCAGACAAGACCTGCGAGGCTACTAACTCGGTTCTGATGAGAACCGAGGCAGTAAGGTGCTTCAGACCTGCACGACTGCAAAAAACTCTGCCAAAACCTCTGCCAACCTCAGGCGTTTCAGCTGCTGTTTATGCGCCGGTTGAATCTAAACCGAGGTGGTAAGGTTGTTATGCCTCGGTTAAGTGACGAACCGAGGCAGTAAGGTGTTTAAATTTCTTCCGCGAACAGAACCGCCTTTGTTCATCTTCTTCACAGCGCGCAGCTACAGAAACCAAACGCTACAATCTCCGTTTGCTTCCATAGCTTCCATCGCGTTTGCTCCCACGGCCGGTGACCTCGTTTATCGTCGTCTCCTCCTCTCCGTGTGGTCACCACCGTTTATCGTCGTCGTCTCCTCCTTTCCGGTGACCTCTCGCGTGTGCTTTGGTGTTTCCTCCGCTTTGCTTCCATCTCTGCCGCGTCTCAGTTTTGGTGGTGTTGCGTCTGCCTCTGCTTCCATCTCCGTCGCCGGTGCTTCCAACTTGCTGCCACGCTCCCAGGTAATTGATCCTAAAACTTTCTCCATCTTCATTGCTTGTGTAATTTGTGGTATTGATATAGAAAATTTGGCATGAAAAACAGTACGTAATTAACCAAATTAATTCATTGCTTGTTTTAAAGTGATCAAAACTAAGGAAAAAATAGAAAATTGCGGAAGAAAAATGAAGCCTCAGTGAATTATTACTGAATTATTTGTATACATTATGTTAATTTTCTTGTTTTGTCTTTTATTACAACATTAAGATAAATATGAATTAAGAAAAACAGTGAGTAAGTGGTGACGGATAAGGAAGAATTAAGGATCAAAAGCAATGAATGCTTGACGTGTGGTATGAGATAAATATGAGGGTTATTTTAATGTGTAGATTATTATTGTTAGTGTAGAAAAGTTTATTATTGATAAACTTGATTTAATAGGGATATATATGCTTAAAATCTTATGATATGCTTGAATATATTGTTTGTTATTGTGAATTAGCCTTAGTTTCCCGTTTAAGATTCACTACAAAAATTATTTACTATCTCCATATTTTTTTAACAAACGTACTTTTTAGAAATGAAAGTAGAGGAGATGGTAATAATAATTTACAAGTATTGAATCTTGAATTGTCCGGTTGGACAGTTTAAGAAGAGTAATAACTTTTTCATAGTTTATTGTAACATATCAATTTTAATATACATGTCTTAAATTTCACGAAAATTTGTCGTTGTGTTTTGTATTGATCTTCGGGTGCATATTTGATTGTGATTTATAATCACTTTCATTTCGTGTAACCTGAAGACCAATGCGAAATGCTGGCAAAATTTCGTGAAATTTAAGATATGTTGTTTAAAATTGATATGTTTAATAAACTAAAAAAAGTGAATCTTCTTGAATGGGATAGGGTCACACCTTGAATACAAACACGATCAAAGTGATCATTCAAGATTATTGAAATTGTGTAAACAATTTCAGTAAACATGCGTACGGATAGAGGGTGGATTAATTTACCACGCATCAGTGCTGAGTACGAGAGAGCGGTAGAAGAATTTATAGAGTTTGCGCAACGTAATGCGAGTACAAGTGGTGATGATGAAGTCAAGTTCAGATGTCCCTATGTCAACTGTTTGAATGGGAGGAAGTTGAACGCAACTGATATTAGGGAACATCTTATATATTTAAGTCAATTCAACTTGTGAGGAAAACACTTGCTAAATATGTAATTCATTTATATAATAGTATGTAGTAGATATTAGGATATAGTAAGTTCTAAGTTTATGTTTCTAAGTTGTTTTATGTTTTTCTACATTATTATAAGTTTAACATGTACATTGCATTGACTTATGCTTGAAACTTGATTTATGAATACAGTGGATTGATTTATGTTTCTAAGAAGTTCATTTATGATTCCATTCAATATATTTATGTTTTAATATAATTTTAATTTAAAATATACGTTTCTGCATTATTCTGGACTGTTCTAGTTATAAAAATATATGCAGGTCTGTTTCTGTGGTTGGGAATGTTGCAGAAACAGACATCATTTTAAAAAAAAACTACTTATATGCCTCGGTTCAGGTCAAAACCGAAGTCGAAAGACCACTTACGGCCTCGGTTATGGTCAAACCCGAAGCAGAATGTGTTGCGGATGAGAACAAAAAAAAAAAAAGAGTCTACTGCCTCGGTTGTAGCCTGAACCGAGGCAGTAGACTGGGACTTACTGCCTCGGTTAAAGGAAACCGAGGCATAAAGTCCTACGAAAAAAAAAATTAAAAAAACCAAAAACTTTACTGCTTCGGTTATGGCTGAACCGAGGCGAAATCCTCTCTTTTTATGCCTCGGTTCCCAACCGAGACCAAAAGTATTAGACTTTTTACCTCGCCTGAATATGCCTCGGTTCAGAAACCGCGGCCTATAGACAAAAATAACCGGTGCCATTTCCCTTGACTGTACTAGTGTGATGTTCATCAAATTATCTGTTAGCAAGCTAGTATATATGCCATCATATCATAAAAATAAATTACATACGTTATCACACATTTAATGTTTTCAGAAGATCAGACAAATAATATAACAATGATAACATGAATAAAAATCACAATTATTTAATTACTTTTAATTATAAAATAATATTAGTCCGGGTTCTGATTTGCCATTTTAATGTTGTTGGTGTTAATATCCATCCATTTTTTTTCTCAAATGTGTTCTTATCCGCCCGATAATGCATGACATTGGGTCAAGGCCAGTAAAATTTGAAACTTAATTGTCTAATCATTGTTGAGGCAGTCATCATGACGGGTCATTTTAAGAAGAAAACAATTTAAATCATTATTTTGTATTATTTACTTAATTTTTCGTACCGAATTATGGTAGTCAGTTGTATTTAATTCTCTATTCTTATCTCATTTTCATTATTTGGGTTAATTAAACTATTAATTCTTATTTTAATTAATTTGAATTATTTGGGCCTAGTTATTTCAATTATTATTTGTAGGACTGTTTCGGTTGAATTTGTCCGAGGTTCGGTCGTCCTTCCTTGTTTTGATCTCTTTCGATCGTCCAAACCTCTCCGAGAACGCAATCCACTCCGATGAGTTGTTGACCTACCTGCAGAAGACACTCCGACGCTCAAGTCAGATATGTTTCATAATGAGGTCTCTATTTTATTAGTATAGATCAAGGCTATTTTACTTGAACATCAATCGTATATTTATAGGGCTTGTGGATGCCAAGCCCATTGATAGTAGTGCAGAAAAGGATTTTAACGTTTGTTATTTGGGCTTTTAACATCTGATCCCGACCCGATGTCTTTCTAGGAGAATGTTAACTCATTGGCAAGTGTACCAAATCGTATCAAGTAATATAAAATGGTAAGACCAAGTATCGATTCCCAAGAGACTCGTGTTACTAAACAATCGTGTAATACCTTAACCAATTAAGACTAAAGAATGATTCCAATGATTAAGGGTAAAACGCAATAAAAGTAAACCTAAACTTGAATGTAAAATCTTAATCTTTTGGAACTAAAAGAAAGAATGAATGAATGATATTGATGATATCAGATGATGATGTTATTGGGGTTAGATTTCACCTACTTCACTTTCATGCATATTAGAACTCGTCTTCTTCATTGGAATGTTAATGTCACTTACGAAATTACTTAGAACCCGATCCCTCAGCGTAAAAAGCCTAGTCTTAATTATTAGACCTCAATCCCTTGAATCCCTAATAACCAATTCTGCATTAAGAAAAGAAGCTTAAGATAACCAAACGTCCTATCCCTATCCCTAGGAAATATTCCCTTTGGGTGAAATCCTCCAGATCATGATTCATAAGATATTTCCCAATACTCAAACAAATCAAACATCAAGTCATGAATGTCCAAAATAAGACAAGCATTAGGAATAGGAGAAAATCACTAACATTCAATGAAAGAAGCATAAAATATTTAAAACATGTTCAAATACATGAAAGTTTAGAGGTTACATCATCCCCAACAACAAATGAGTTTACTTCTCCATTATCATGGAGAACCTTGGTGTAAAATGGAAGAATGAATGAATGGAAACCCTAGAAAGTGAGAAGGAACGTTCTTGCATGCCCAATCTTCCTCCAAATGGTCGAAATTAGCTTTTTTGTGCTTCAGTCGTCTAAAGATACCAACCCTAATGTATAGAAGCCTTTAAATAGATCAAAATTGGATCATGGGCCAATGCCACTGGCGCTCAACACCCTAAGTGGGGCAACCAAGCGCAACTGCGAAGAGACTGGTCCTCAGCGCCTTGGTTGAGGGCAATCAGGCGTCCTACGGTGTAGCTGACAGGTGCTCAATGAGAAGAGTGGCGCTCAGAGCCCCAAATGGGGGCAAGCAGGCGTCCTCGCGAAACCTCCAACGCTGAGGGGCTTTAAAGAGGGCAACCAGGCATGGTTGCGTGACAACCAACGCCCAGGGCCCCAAAAAAGGGCAACCAGGTGCCCTGCTCGCCTTCTTCAGCCTTTTTTTTTCGATGCTTTTGCTGTCCCTCCTGGGTTTCAACTCCTTCATACTTTTTCTCCTCTTCCAATGATACCAATAACCTACAAAATTGAGGGAATTAGTGATAAAAGTCATAAAGTATAACCTCTATTCACTTATTCACCAAATTCAACTAAAACAAGAGTTTAAGCAAGCTTTAAAGTTAAAAAGGGTTAATTTAGTATAAAAATTGCATCACAGATAACGGTAAATTCAATCGTTATCAGAGACGTTAATGGGACATCAGACCCTACAGTCAAACGTCTATAAAGACGTCGGATTACACAAGTCAAACGTCTACATAGACATCTGACTGAATAGATCCGACGTGTAATACCCTGGAACGAATTTTGGCTCTGTAATCCATTAGACATTTGTATGTACACTAACAGACATCAATAGACGTCGGACATGAAATTAAGAGATGTCTACTGGTGTTTTTTTTTTTTAAATTAATTTATTTTTGCAATAAAACCACACCTGAAAAGCAGAAAAATGTCATAGAACAACATACACTAGTGTAGAAAAGGCCTTTAGCGTCACCCTTTAGACGTCCGACCCTCGAATATCCCACTTAAAAAATTACTGGTGGCACTTTTGTATATAAGTTAACGTTGTACATGTCCGACCTTGCTGGTCCCCGACATTTGATGCAGGAAAAATTACCAAAAATCATTTTATTTCGTAGTGTAGACGTCCGGTCCCCTAGGTCGGACGTCTGATGTCTCTATAGACGTTCGGGCCCCTATGTCGGACGCCTAATTACCTGACAGGTAGCTGAAAAGTTGCCCTGTTCCACTACTTTAGACGTCCGGGCCCCTAAATCGGACGTCTGATGTTGCAAAATATACCAAAAGTCATTTTATTTCGCAGTGTAGACTCCCGGGCCCTTATGTCGGACATCTAATGTCTCTATAGACGTCCAGGCCCCTATGTGAGACGCCTAATGACCTAATAGGTAGGTCAAAAGTTGTGCTGTTCCATTGCTTTAGACGTTCGGGCCCCATATATTGTTAATAGTTGAAAATACCGTTATTTGTGATGTAATTTTGATACTAAATACACCCTTTTTCACTTAGAAACTTGCTTGGACTCATGCTTTTTCATTAGGTTGTGTGAATAAGAGAGTTGATGTTGAATTTGATAATTTTATGACTAATTTCCCTTCTTTTGATAGGTAATGAGAGAATGCGGAAAGCAAAGATGAAGTGCTAAGGAGTTAGAGCTCAGAAAGGCCTAGAAAAGCACCAAACGGAGGAACTGCACTAAGCTTGGGCGCCCTATCTAGAGGCTTGAGCCTCGGAAAATCGACGTCCACTGCCCGGGTGCCCTCCTAGGCCACTCGAGCGGTGGCCCCCGAAGCCTGGGCGACCAATGGAAGGCTCAAGCCCTACATGAGGATCGTCCACCACCTGGGCGTCGTGTGTCGCAGATCCGGCCCAATCTTTGCTCTATTTCGACTCTTTTGGACCGGACCCTGTTTCTACTCTTTTCTGACTATATTTAAAGGACCCAGGCGCTCTAGGTTTTCTATCTCTGGCTGGAGCAACACAACAACACACTCTTCTACTCTCTAAAGGCGGATCTGAAGGCGGGATCTTCCTCTTCTACTCCTAGGGTTTCACTATCTCATGCTTTTCCATTATTCATCTAGTTCCTCCATGTCTATGGGGAATTAAACTCTATTTGTTGTTGGGGAATGATGTAACCTTCATGTATTTGAATTGATTCTTAATTTATATGTTTTTTCATTAATTATTAAGGAATTCATTTGTTTCCATCCTTGCTCTATTTAACTCATTTAGTAGCATGATTTATGAATTGCATGAGTGCCGGGAGGTTCCTTACAATTCAGGTTCTTGTTAAATTCTCCCAAGGGTAATATTTCTTAGGGGTGAGGGTATAAGTACTTGGTCGTCTTAAGCTCTTGATCTTCAAACTTAATTTTCTAGGAACACTAGTAATTGCACGAACTAGGAATTAAGGCAGGCTTATTGCACCGAGGGATCGGGTTCTAAGTAATTTAGTGAGTGACGTTAATATTAATGGAAAAAGAAGAATTCGTATATACATGAGAGTAAACTTAATGAAATCAAACCCTAACAACATAATCATCTCATTTTATAAACAACCTTCGTTCATTTTGTGTTACTCTTCTATTGATCAATTTGCATTCACATTTAATTTTATGTCTTTGCATTTGAAACCAACAATCTCGTTTTATTTAAGTCTTAATTAATTGAGTTATCACACAATTGTTTAGTGCCGAGAGTCTTCAGGGATACGATACTTGGTCTTACCATTTTATATTACTTGTGCGATTTCGTGCACTTGCCAATCCATCAACAAGTTTTTGGCGCCGTTGTCGGGGACTCACGGTTTAAGCTATTCTATTTGTGTGATTATTGATTAACTTTGACCTTATTTTTTGTGTGTCATTTAATTTATAATTTTTGTTTTTGTGCTAATAGTGTTTTCTAGGGATTTTTGTGTAGTGCTTGCAGGATGCAATTCGGACAAGAAGTTAACTATATGGACACTCAATTCCACCAAGGTAATTTCAACCAATGGTGGGAACCTCACTCAAGCAATGATTAAAGTCAATTTGGGTATGCTGCCGGACAATTTTACTAGAAGTGGCAAGATTTTAGATGAGAAAAAAAGAGAGAAAATAAAAAGAGAGAGAGTGAAAAAAAAGAAAACGAAAGAGAAAAAGCAAAAGAGAGAGAGGAAGAAGAGAGGAAAAAGAAAGACTTTTATGAAAAACCCCTTCCTTACCCAAAGAATTATTCTAGGAAGGAAAAAGAAAAACAGTTTTAGCGTTTCATGGAAATCTTCAAAAAATTGGAGATTAATATACCCTTCTCTAAGGCTCTGCAACAAATGCCTTCATATGCTAAATTTTGTAAGGAGCTCCTCACAAATAAAAGGAAGTACATTGAAGAAGAAACCATTGAAGTTCAAGGAAACTGCAGTGCTATCATACAAAAGCTCTTACCCCCCAAGTTTAAAGATCTAGGAAGCTTCACTATTCCTTGCACTATAGGGAATATCTCTGTTGGGAAAACACTTATTGATTTGGGAGCCAGTATTAATCTCATGCCGCTTTCCATGTTTGAAAAGATTGAAGGGTTGGAACTCAAGCCTACTCGGATGACTATTCTTCAACTTGCAAACAGATCTCTGAAATATCCTTATGGGGTAGCTGAAGATGTGCTTATGAAGGTAGACAAATTTCTTTTTCCTGCGGACTTTGTCATCATGGAGATGGAGGAGGACGTGAATGTGCCTCTTATTCTTGGGAGACCTTTTATGAAGATCCCAAGAGTTTTGATTGATGTGGAAAATGGCAAACTGAAGGTGAGAGTACAAGATGAAGAAGTAAATTTTGATGTCTTTAAAGCCATGTCTCACTCAAAAGATGATAATGAATGTTTTCATCTTGATTCTATTGATGACATTTGCATGATACAAGAAAAGAACACAAGTGATACTCTTTCTTTGGAGGAAATACTAGTTGACACTTGTGAAGAGTTAAATGAAAAAGAAGAGGAACTAATGGATGATGGCTTGACTGATTTGGAAGAATTACGAAAGGTTCCTTTGCAAAACACAGAAGAAAAAGTCAAAGGAAGCAAAGCGGAGTTGAAGATGCTACCGCCACACTTGAAGAATGTGTTTCTAGAAGAAGGTGGAAACAAATCAGTTATCATCAGCAACTCTCTCTCTCCCAAAGAAGAAGAAAAGTTGGTAGAAATACTCAAAGCCAACAAAGGAGCTATTGGATGGTAAATCTCAGATCTCAAAGGCATAAGTCCAACATATTGCATGCACAAAATATTTATGGAAGATGACTACAAACCAGTTGCTCAACCACAGAGAAGGTTAAATCCAGTGATGAAGGAGGAGGTGAGAAAGGAAGTGCTAAAGTTACTTGAGGCTGGCATCATTTACCCTATTTCTGACAGTGCATGGGTGATAACAGTTGAAAAACTGTTATTTTTATGCTTAAAATTTATACTAAAAGCAACCTTTAACACTTAGAAACTAGCTTGAAATCATGCTTTTGGTCATATTTTCAGAAATAAGAGAGCTGGACAGGTTTATGCTTGATTTCAGTGTTTTTGTGCAAGTTTTAAGGTGAATTTGGTGAAAGAAGTGAAGAAGGAGAGAGATGGAATCAGAAAAGACATCAAAAAGTGCAAAAGAAGAAGCCGCAACTACCGCTCAGCTGCAGTTTACCGCTGAGTGGCACTCAGGAGTTCACGGGGGATCCGCTGAGGGGCAAAATGGCCGCTGAGGGGAAGAAACCAACTCACGCACTTACCGCTGAGCGGTACTTTACCGCTCAGCGGCACACTTATGGGCTTGGGCCTAAATTTTCTGTAATTTTAGAATAGTATATAAGCTTTAGGACGTCCTAGGGTTTGTATCTTTGGCAGAAACGAAGCAAACACTCTCTCTTCCACCCCTTTGAAGGAGGATCTTGGATGCTCAGGCTACCTCTTCACCTTTCTAGGGTTTTATCTTTCATTCTTCCATTATTATTCATCTAGTTTCACCATGAATATGGTGAACTAAACCTTGTATTGTTGTTGGGGAATCAATGTAGTCTTGTGAAACTCTCATATATGGAATTTGTTTTTACATCTTATATTTAAGACCTATGCTTTCTTTCATCAGTAGTTAGGGTTTTTCCTCTTTGCTCAATGCTTGCTTTGTTTAACTCATTCAATGCATGATTATTGATTTTGTCGATACGGGAACGTACGGGGAATTCTAGATCTGGGGAATTTCTCCCAATAGTATATTGGTTGTCGTTAAGCTCCTGCACTAAAAGAACTAATTATTAGGAATGCTAGGGATTGTATGAACTCGTAATTAGGGATAGGCCTTCTTGCAAGGTAATTTAGAGAGTGGCATTAACAATGATGAAAAGAATGTTGAATTCCTAAAATATATGAGAGTGGATAAGATGAAATTGATAACCCCAACAACATACTCATCCATATATTCCATTGAAGTGTTTGTATTTTGTTTTAGCCATTGATCAAAACTCATGCATACATGTTTATTTTCTATTTTGCATATTAAATTCCACTTATTTCATTCTTAAGTCTTAAATAATCAACGAATCACATAACTAAACTAGGCCGTGAGTCCTTTGGGAGAACGATACTTGGTCTTACCGAGTTTATTTCTTGAAACGATTCGGTCACACTTGCCGATTGTTCAACAAGTTTGTGGCGCCGTATTTCGGTGTTCATAAATTTTTCGTCAATGGGTAAGTCCAGTACATGTGGTTCAAAAGAAAGGTGGGATGATAGTTATTTATAATGAAAAAAATGAGCTCATACCCACAAGGATTGTTATTGGATGGAGGATGCGTATCGACTACAGAAAGTTGAACAATGCTACTAGGAAGGATCACTTTCCCCTTTCTTTCATGGATCAGATGCTGGAGAGATTGGCAGGTCAGGCTTTCTATTGTTTTCTGGCTGGATACTCTGGATATAATCAAATTGTGGTGGATCCAAAGGACCAAGAAAAGATGGCTTTCACTTGCTCATTTGAAGTTTTTGCTTACAGAAAAATGTCGTTTGGGTTATGCAATGCTCCAGCTACTTTTCAGAGATGTATGTAGGAAATCTTTGCAGACTTGATAGAAAAATGCATTGAAGTTTTTATGGATGATTTTTCAGTGTTTGACAGTTCCTTCCATGAGTGTTTGTCTAACTTGGATGTTGTACTTAAAAGATGCACCCAATCCAATCTTGTTTTGAATTGCGAAAAATGTCACTTCATGGTAAAGGACGACATTGTTTTGGGTCATAAAATTTATTTCGAAGGAATTGAGGTTGACAGAGCCAAAGTGGAGGTTATCGAAAAAATTCCACCACCAACCAATGTGAAGGGAATCAGAAGTTTTTTAGGTCATGCTGGTTTTTACAGAAGATTCATCAAAGACTTTTCAAAGATTGCCAAGCCACTAAGCAAACTCCTTGTTAAAGACGCACCATTTGTAATGGATGATGAGTGCCTTAAGGCATTTGATGTCT
Source organism: Vigna hirtella (assembly GCA_027742795.1). NCBI lineage: Eukaryota > Viridiplantae > Streptophyta > Magnoliopsida > Fabales > Fabaceae > Vigna > Vigna hirtella. The sequence goes on along the minus strand of JAHCHA010011653.1, from coordinate 11,400 downwards.
TGAAGAAAAAGTTGATTTATGCCCCAGTAATTGTAGCTCATGATTGGAACCAAGATTTTGAGCTAATGTGTGTTGCCAGCAATTATGCTATAGGAGCTGTTCTTGGCCAGAGAAGAGAGAAGGTATTTCATACTATTTATTATGCAAGAAAAGTTTTGAATGAAGCCTAGTTGAATTATGCCATCATAGAAAAAGAATTTCTTGCTGTTGTGTATGCCTTGGAGAAATTTAGACCTTATCTCATTGGGTCTAAAGTGATTATCTACAGAGACCATGCAGCTATAAAGTATTTTCTGACCAAGCCGAATTCTAAGCCACGGTTGATTAGATGGGTACTTCTGCTACAAGAGTTTGATGTGGAAATCCGTGACAAGAAGGGAGTGAAAATGTAATTATAGATCACTTATCTCGGTTGGTTAACAATGAAGTTACAAGCAAGGAAGTAGAAATCTGGGAATCCTTCTTGGATGAAACACTCATGTATATTCAACAAAGGTTGTGGTTTGCTGATATGGCCAATTTCAAAGCTACAGGAGTAATCCCAGAAGATCTCAATTAGAAACAAATAAAAAAATATTTACATGATGCCAAACAGTTTATTTGGATTGTCCTTACTTTTTCAAAATTGGGGCAGATAATCTTCTAAAGCGTTGTGTTACTAAGGAAGAAGTGGAAGGAATTTTATGGCACTGTCATGACTCACCTTATTGGGGGCCTTTTAGTGGAGAAAGAATAGCTGCAAAAGTACTTCAATCAGGATTTTATTGGCCTACTTTGTTTAAAGATGCTCATAATCATGCCAGAAACTATGATAAGTGTCAAAGGACGGGGAGTATCTCCAGACGTCATGAAATGCCACTACAAGGAATATTAGAAGTTGAAGTTTTTGATTGCTGGGGCATAGACTTTGTTGGACCTTTTCCACCCTCTTTCAATAATGAATATATATTGGTGGCAGTAGATTATGTGAGCAAATGGGTGGAAGCCCTGGCTTGTCCCAGGAATGATTCTAAAACTATTATTAAGTTTCTGAAAAAGCAAAGTTTTTCTCGTTTGGAACGTCCTGAGTACTCATTAGTGATGAAGGATATCATTTTTGTAATTTTCAGATGACAAGGGTACTCAAGCACTATGGTGTGAGACACAAGGTAGCTACACCTTATCATCCACAGACAAACGGGAAAGCAGAAGTTTCAAATAGGGAGATAAAAAGGATTCTAGAAAAGACAGTTGCCTTATTAAGAAAGGATTGGTCTCAGAAGTTAGATGACGCCCTATCAGCCTATAGAAATACAATGAAGAAAACTATTGGATTATCTCCTTTCCAAATGGTCTATGGAAAGGCATGTCACCTTCCGGTGGAGATGAAACATCGAGCTTTGTGGGCCCTAAAATTCTTAAATTATGATCCTGGTGACACCGCTGAAAAGAGAAGAAGGCAACTTATTGAGCTTGAGGAGATGCAACTTCATGCCTATGATTCCTCAAAGAACTACAAAGAAAAGGTGAAGTTTTATCATGACAAGAAGCTGGTGAAGAAAGTCTTTAATCCAGGACAGAGGGTGCTGTTGTTCAATTCAAGACTGAAAATTTTCCCTGGAAAGTTGAAGTCCAAGTGGTCTGGTCCATTTATGATCAAGAATGTTGTCCCACATGGAGCAGTTCAGTTAATAGACCCTTCCTCTGAAGATCCACAAAGAAGTTGGGTTGTCAATGGACAACGTTCTAAGCATTATCTTGGTGGTGAGGTGGAACGCCTGTCCACAGTCATGAAATTGGTTGATCCAGATTGAGCTTATTGGGTCCATCTTGTGACGTTAAAGAAGCACTTACTCGAAGGCAACCTAGCTTTCTAAACCTTTCCTTTTAATCTTTTGTTTTTTTATTTGGCTTCTTTTTAATCAATTGTTTTGTTATTGTACTTTGCTTGAATGGACTACACTGCTTTGATTCAACTATGATGTGTTTTGTAATGAGTATTGCTTGTGATATTCTAGTGTATTGATTGATTATGAGTTGATGCATGATGTGATTATGTACAGGTGATAGCTCAAAAAGTATGAAATAGGTGCTTGAGGTAAAACTTGATTGAGATACTTAGCATGGTGTTTTTCTGAATTCTGAGACTTGAGAGCTTACCTGTGTGAGTTTTGGGCTTCAGAGTTGTTGTGAATAATTGTTATTACTTTGGAAGCATGAATGATTTTGCCTAAAATTTTTTGTGATTGAACTACTTTTTTGTAGGTTTCATATGATCAAGGCCATCTTTTGTTATCCCTTAACTTTTTTTAGCCTACTCATGAATTTTTCCAAATAAAAAACGAACAGTTTGTTTTACCCTTTGAACCTTTAGCCTTAAGCATGTTTTGAAAACCCTGTTTTAAATTATTTACCTTGAGTTGAGTTGAACCTTGAGTTGAGTTGACAATATTTGTGAGGTATTGATAAAGGTTCAAGTTTGGGGTTGCTAGAAAAATAAGGAGTGAGCACAAAGAAAAAGAAAAAGAGAAATCGAAAGAAAAGAAAAATGAAAAGAAAAGAAATAAAAGCTCACTGTAAGGGAAAAGGTTGGGAATAAGAAAAAGATCTTCTTGAAAAGAGAACCTGTGTGTAATTGTTAAATTCATAAATATCTCTCTTAACTCAAGGATTTTGCATTCCTGAGAAACCATGAAGTGCTAAGGAGTTAGACCTCAAAAAGGCCTAGAAAAGCACCAAAAATTTGAACCGCATAAAGCTTGGACGCCCTATCTAGAGGCTTGAGCCTCGAAAAATCGACGTCCACCGCCCGGGCAAAAAATTGAAGGCTCAAGCCCTACATGAGGATCGTCCACCGCTAGTTTTATCTCTATTTGGACTCTTTTGGACCGGGCCCTGTTTCTACT
>JAHCHA010011651.1:0-14722 GCA_027742795.1 Vigna hirtella | reverse complement strand
TTTTAGTGCAGGAGCTTAACGACAACCAATAAACTATTGGGAGAGATTCCCCGGATCTAGACTTCCCCGTACGTTCCCGTATCGACAAAATCAATAATCATGCATTGAATGAGTTAAACAAAGCAAGCATTGAGCAAAGAGGAAAAACCCTAACTAATGATGAAAGAACGCATAGGTCTTAAATATAAGATGTAAAAGCAAATTCCATATATGAGAGTTTCACAAGACTACATTGATTCCCCAACAACAATAATAATGGATAATAATGGAAGAATGAAAGATAAAACCCTAGAAAGGTGAAGAGGTAGTCTGAGCATCCAAGATCCTCCTTCAAAGGGGTGGAAGAGAGAGTGTTTGCTTCGTTTCTGCCAAAGATACAAACCCAAGGAAACCCTAAAGCTTATATACTATTCGTAAATTACAGAAAATTAGGCCCAAGCCCAAAAATAGTGCCGCTCAGCGGTAAAGTACCGCTCAGCGGTAAGTGCGTGAGTTGGTTTCTTCCCCTCAGCGGCCATTTTGCCCCTCAGCGGATCCAACGTGAACTCCTGAGTGCCGCTCAGCGGTAAACTGCCGCTGAGCGGCAGTTGCGGCTTCTCCTTTTGCACTTTTTGATGTCTTTTCTGATTCCATCTCTCTCCTTCTTCACTTCTTTCCCCAAATTCACCTTAAAACCTGCACAAAAACACTGAAATCAAGCATAAACCTGTCCAGCTCTCTTATTTCTGAAAATATGAACAAAAGCATGATTTCAAGCTAGTTTCTAAGTGTTAAAGGTTGCTTTTAGTATCAATTTTAAGCATGAAAATAACAGTTTTTCAACTGTTATCACCTAGTAATTAAGGATAGGCTTTCTTCGCCGAGGAATCGGGTTTTAAGTATTTTAGATAGTGACATTGACATAAATGAAGAAATAGAATTTGTATATACATGAGAGAAAACTAGGTGAAATCTAACCCCAACAACATATTCATCTCATATTTTCAATATCATCGATTCACTCTTGTGTTTAGCCTCAATTGATCAAATTGCATTCATGTTTATTTTTATTGCATTTGCATTCAAAACCCCAAAAATTGTTCTTGGTAAGTGTTGAGATTGTTGATAAGGGGAGCACTGGTTTAACTGAACCTACAATCTCAAAGCTTCTGGTTATGACTACAGGAAGAGGATGTGTTGTGTTATGGACTTTGAGGGGTTTCTCAAAGGGTTGAAGACGGCAGGAGAGGGGACATCTTGCTGCTGGTCTTGGTGTGTTGTATGCCTATATTTTGATTAGAGGGTTAGAGAGGTGTTTTATATTTTTGACGTGGAGGTCTCTATAAAAGCCTTGTTGTAAAAACCTTGATCATTATAGTACATTTGCTTCCTGGTGACGAAGGACACTGAATGTAGGCTTGGCCGAACCAGTATAAAAAACAACGTTTGATTTTTCTATCCCTACACTTTTACTTAATCAACTTTGTACTGCGTTTAATCAACTTTATTTCCACTGCACTTAAAAATCTTTTTCTTTGTGTTTCAAGAAAGTTTTTAAAGTCATCTACTTTGCGAAAAAGATTTAAAGAAAACATTATTTTTGTATTTCACCAATTCACCCCCCTCTTGGTCTTTAAAATTAAGCCATTCTATTTTAACAATTGGTATTAGAGCTGGTTTTCATAAAGTATTTGAAAAACTAGTCGATTATGTTTTCTGTTAAATTGACTGATCCTGCAAAATGACTTATATTTTTCAAACAGGAAGGGCTAATTAATCTGCTTTTGAATTGGTGCATGTTACTTGCAATGCAAAATCAAAATCAATCACTAATGGTTTTTATGAATCATTTGAAATAGGTTCTTTGCGAAATGGGAAAAATTGTGTTGATGGTTTGGAATTCGAATTTGAAAGAGTAGATCTTCAAGCTGAAAAATTTATGAAATTCATCAAGAAGGATCACAACAATCAGAATGATTATAGAGAAAAGATGTCTGAAAATAATCTCATCACGATGACAAAATCAGAAACGACAAAAGACTGGTTGAAGCAAGGAATAAAAAGTTCCATGTGGTATTTGGACAGTGGATGCTCTAGACACATGACAGGATATTCAACAGAATTCACAAGCAACGGCGTTTTGTTAACAACATTTTTGATCCCCGGCAACGGCGCCAAAAACTTGTTGATGGATTGGCAAGTGTACCAAATCGCACAAGTAATATAAAATGGTAAGACCAAGTATCGTATCCCTGAAGAATCTCGGCACTAGAAAGTTGTGTGATAACCCAATTAATTAAGACTTAAATAAAATGAGATCATTGGTTTAAGAAGATGCAAGAACAAAAAATTAAATATGAATGCAGTTTGATCAATAGCAAAAGAACACAATGATAAACGAATGTTGTTTAATATGAGATGAATATGTTGTTGGGGTTAGATTTCACCAAGTTTCCTCTCATGTATGTAAGAATTCTTCTTTATGCATTAATGCTAACGTCACTCACTAAATTACCTAAACCCGATCCCTCGGCGAATAAGTCTGTCCTTAATCACTAGTTCATGCAATTCATGGCATTCCTAGCAATTAAATGTGAAGATCAAGAGCTTAAGACGACCAAGACTCTTACCCTCAATCGTGAGAAATATTACTCTTGGGAGAATTCAACAAGAACCTGAATTATAGGGAACCTCCCGACACTCATGCAATTCATAAATCATGCGATGAAGGAGTTAAACAAAGCATGTAATAAGCACAGATGAATTACTCTAACAATTAATGAAAAAGCATATAGAATTAAGAATCAATTCAAATACATGAGATATCACAAGGTTACATCATCCCCCAACAACAAATAGAGTTTAGTTCCCCATAGACATGGACAAAGTAGATGAATAATGGAATGGCATGAAATAGAAAAACCCTAAAAGTAGAGGAAGGACGCTTTCGCATCCAAATCCCCCTTCAGAGAGTGGAAGAATGTGGTGTTGTGCTGCTCTAGCCAGAGATGCCAATCCTAGGATGCTTGGGTCCTTTAAATATAACAGAAGCGGAACAGAAACAAAGCCCAGGTCCGAGTCACAAGCGCTCAGGCGCCCCCCACTTAGGGCGCCCAGGCGACGAGCGGTGATCTTTATAGCTCAAGCCTCGCAGAGGTCGCCCAAGCCTTCTCCATCCAGCACTCAAGCACCCCCAAAAGGGGCACCCGGGCGGTGAGCGACACTTCATGCGCTTAAGCCTTCCGGAGGACGCCGAAGTCTTCTTCATTCGGCGCTCAAGCGCCCCGAACAGGCGCGCCCGAGCGGTGAGCGACACTTCCTGCGTTTAAGCCTTCCAGAGGACGCCCAAGCTTCGGGTTGTCGGCGCCCAAGCTTCGGGTTGTCGGCGCTCAAGCGCCTCAAAAAGGGGCGCCCGGGCGGTGAGCGGCACTTTCTATGCTTAAGCCTCCAAAAAGGGCGCCCAAGCCTCGAGCTTCTTTCCTTCTAGTGCTTTTTCTGGACCTTTCTGAGCTCTATCTCCTTAGCACATTATCCCTGCTTTCCATATTAACACATTTTCTATCAAAACAAAGGGAATTAGTAATAAAATCATAATATTCAACCTCATCTCTCTTATTCACACAACTTAACAGAAAAACATGATTCCAAGCAAGTTTCTAAGCAGAAAAGGGTGTATTTAGTACCAAAATTACATGATAGGTAACGGTATTTTCAACCGTTATCACAACCCCAAACTTAGAACTTTGTTTGTCCTCAAGCAAAACAGAATGTAACTCAGCTTTTAAAAACAATCACTACAATGGCTCAACATTTTTCAAAAACTTTTTCTTCCAGGACAAGAGATCACTTTTATCAACTCAGCATACAGATGTCAGTCAAGATGTGAAGATGTCTTAATTCAATCAAAATCAATGTGATGCTCATATACTTCAACAGATGCTATCCTTAAGAGTGATCAATCAACCAAGCAAAGATGTAATCAGATATTCAAAGAACTACTCCTCACCATGGAAAGTGTTTCCCTCAAGCACTCAAAAGTGTATCACTCAAGCACTCAAAAGTGTATAGTGAGGTGTTGGTGTCTTTTTCACTTTGCTATCACAATGTCACACAAATTAACTTTTCCTTTCATTTAACCAAAATCAAACATACTCGCAAGCAAGTTGTCAACACAAGGGCTTTTCATGGCTTGTAACTTGGTTGGGCTAAGAAGGAAACTGGTTTTTCTGGTCATCAAAATCCTTGAGTTAAGAGAGACATTTATGATTTCATCATTCAAGCACAAACTCTCTTTCTTTTTCCCAGCTTTCGCTTGCATTGAGCTTTTCTTTTCTTTTCATCTTTCTTTTTCTTTTTCTTTTGCTTTTGCTTTTCAAGTACTTACTACTTAGCTCAATGCTTTTTCTTTTTAATTTTCCCAGTAACCCCAAACTTGAACTTTTATCAATACCTTACAGATGTTCTCAACTTAACTCAAGGTAAAGATTTTCACAAAGGGTTTTCAACATGTGCATAAGGCTTAAGGTTCAAGGGTAAAACAAATTGTTTTCTTTTTAGTGGATAAAATCATGTGAAGGCTAAAAGAATAAGGGATAACAAAAGATCGCCTTGATCATATGAAACCTGCAAGCAAGTAGTTCAATCACATAAAATTTTGGCAAAATCATTCATGCTTTCAAAGTAATAGCAATTATTTATCCAAAATTCTGAGGCCCAAAACTTACACAGGTAAACTCTCAAGTCCCAGAATTCAAAAAAACAACCTACGCAGTATCTCAATGAAACTTTACCTAACACACCTGTTTCTTACTCTGTAAGCAATCACCTGTATATCAGCACATCATGCATCATCTCAACATCAATCAACACACTAGAGCATCACAAAGCAGTACTTATCACAAAACACAGTAGTTGGACCAAAGCAGTGTAATTTATCTAAGCAGAGTACAATAATAAAACAAATAATTCAAAAGAAAGGTTTAGAAAGCTGGGTTGCCTCCTAGTAAGCGCTTCTTTAACGTCACTTGCTTGACACCATAAAATCATTGTAGATCAACCAACTCCATAATAGTGGAAAGGCGTTGCACCTCACCACCCAAATAATGCTTGAGCCGTTGTCCATTGACCATCCAACTTCTTTGTGGGTCTGCAGAGGATGAATCTGTCAACTCAACTGCTCCATGTGGAAGGACATTCTTGACCATAAACGGACCAGACCACTTGGACTTCAACTTTCCAGGGAAAAGTTTTAGTCGGGAATTGAATAGCAACACTTGCTGTCCTGGATTAAAGACCTTTTTTATCAGCTTCCTGTCATGATAAAATTTCACCTTCTCTTTGTAATTCTTAGAAGAATCATAAGCATGTAGCCGCATTTCCTCAAGCTCAATAATTTGCCTTCTTCTCTTTTCTGCAGTGTCACCAGGATCATAATTAAAGAATTTTAAGGCCCACAAAGCTCGATGTTCCATCTCTACCGGAAGGTGACATTGCTTTCCATATACCATTTGGAAAGGAGATAATCCAATAGTTGTCTTCATTGCAGTTCGATATGCCCAAAAGGCATCATCTAGCTTCTGAGACCAATCCTTTCTCGGTAAAGCAACTATCTTTTCTAGAATCCTCTTTATTTCCCTATTAGAAACCTCAGCTTGCCCATTTGTCTTTGGATGATAAGGTGTAGCTACCTCGTGTCTCACACCATAATGCTTGAGTACCTTTGCAAGCTGAAAATTGCAAAAATGAGATCCTCCATCACTGATGAGTACTCTAGGTGTTCCAAAACGGGAGAAAATTTGCCTTTTCAGAAATTTAATCACAGTGCTAGAATCATTCTTGGGACAACCCAGAGCTTCAACCCATTTACTCACATAATCCACTACTACCAGTATGTAATCATTATTGAAAGATGGTGGAAAATGTCCAACAAAGTCTATGCTCTAGCAATCAAAAATTTCAACCTCTAGGATGCCTTGTAGTGGCATTTCATGACGTCTGGAAATAGTACCCGTTCTTTGACACTTGTCACAGTTCCTGGCATGATTATGAGCATCTTTAAACAAGGTAGGCCAATAAAATCCTGATTGTAACACTTTTGCAGTTGTTCTTTCTCCACTAAAATGTACCCCATAAGGTGAGTCATGATAGTGCCATAAAATTCCTTCCACTTCTTCCTTAGTAACACAACACCTTAGAAGATTATCTGCCCCAATTTTGAACAAGTAACGATCATCCCAAATAAACTGTTTAACATCATGTAAATTTTTTTTTCTTTGTTGCCATTTCAGATCTTTGGGGATTACTCCTGCAGCTTTGAAATTAGCCATATCAGCAAACCACGACCTTTGTTGGATATACATGAGTGTTTCATCCGAGAAGGATTCCCATATTTCTGCTTCCTTGCTTGTAACTTCATTGTTAACCAACCGAGATAAGTGATCCGCAATTACATTTTCACTTCCCTTCTTGTCACGGATTTCTACATCAAACTCTTGTCGCGGAAGCACCCATCTAATCAATCGTGGCTTAGAATCCAGTTTGGTTAGCAAATACTTTATAGCTGCATCATCTGTGTAGATAATCACTTTAGACACAATAGGAAGAAACTCTTTTTCTGTGGTGGCATAATTCAACTAGGCGTCATTCGAAAACTTGTTTAACCCTCGACAAGTGTAACCGAATCGTATCAAGTAATAAAACTAGTAAGACCAAGTATCGTTCTCCCAAAGGACTCACGACCTAGACAGTTATGTGATTTGTTGATTATCTAAGACTTGTAGAACCAATTCTTGTAAGTTTTAAATGCAAAATACTGAAAAGTAAATATGAATGCATGTATTGATCAACGGGTAAGAAGAAACAGAACACGTGGTTTGAAATATATGAATAAATATGTTGTTGGGGTTTATCAATTTCATCTTATCCACTCTCATGTATTCAAGAATTCATCTTTCTTCATGAATTGTTAATGGCACTTTCTAAATTACCTTAAACCCGATGTCTCGGCGAAGAAAGCCTAATTATAATCCCTAGTTTACAATGTCTTGTCTCCCTAGCAATTACTCGTGCATTATAAAGCACAGAAGCTTAAAGGCAACCAACAATCATACTCCTATGTCTAGGTTTATACTACTATTGGGAGAGATTCCCCAGATCTAGATTTCTCGATATGTGTCCATATCGACAAAATCAATAATCATGAAATCGAATGAGTTAAAAATTGCATGCTTAGAGCAAAGAGGAAAAACCCTAACAATTAATGAAAGAAAGCATGTATCTTTAAAAGATCTTGAAGAACAAATTCAATACATGAGAGTTTCAAAGGATTACATTGATTCCCCAACAACAATAAAGGTTTAGTTCACCATATTCATGGTGAAACTAGATGAAATACAATGAAAGAGTGAAAGATAAAACCCTAGAAAGGTGAGAAAGGAGCTATAACATCCAAAATCCTCCTCCAAGGGGTGAAAGAGTGTGTTTCTGCTTCGTTCCAGCCAAAGATACTAACCCTAATTCGGCTAAACCCTTATATAACTTCCTAAAAGTTATAAAAAAGTGGCCCAAGGCACAATAAAATGACGCTCAGCAGTATTTACCGCTTTACGGTAAGTGCGGGTCTTCAATTTTGCCCCTCAGCTGTTGTTTTTTCCCCTTAGCGATGATTTCGGCACCTGAAAACTGGCACTCAGCAGTAATTACCGCTCAGCGCAACTTTTTCTACACTCTGGTTGACTTTTCTGCATTCCAACCATTCGGTACATTAACTCTTCTTTCAAATCATTCAATTAGCCTACAAAATCAAGGAAATCTATCCTAAAACCATTAAATTCACCTTCAACTCTCTTATTCACAAAACTAAAGCAAAAACATGAGTTAAGGCAAGTTTCTAAGTTAAAAAGGGTTGAATGATTATCAAAATTAAGTATAAAAACAACGATTTTTCAACCGTTATCATAACCCTAAACTTAGAACTTTGCTTGTCCTCAAGCAAACAAGATATAACTTAGCTTTCAACCAATCAATGCAATGATACAACACATTTCAAAACCTTTTCTTTTAAGAGAAGTAATTGCTCAAATGAGCTTATGATACAGAATATCAGTCAAGATGAATACATGCCTTGATTCAATTAAGCTCATTGTGGTGCTAAGATAATCCTAGAATATTCAACAGATGTTATGCTCATGAATGATCAATTAACCAAGCGAAGATGTAATCATGGAATCTTTCCTCACCAGATAAAGTGTTTCACTCAAACATACAAGTGTATAAGAGGTCACTTATTCACTCCACTATCACAATGTCACATGAATTAACTTTGCCTTTCATTTAACCATAATTAAATATACTCACAAGCAATTATCATCACAAGGGTGTTTCTATGGCTTGTAATATGGCTGGGCTAAGAAGAAAAATTGGTTTTTCTGGATCACAAAATCCTTGAGTTAAGAAAGTCATTCATACTTTCATCATTTAAACACAACCATTCTTACTTATTCCCAACTTTCCCTTGCATTGAGCTTTTCTTTTCTTTCTTTTCTTTCCTTTTTCTTTTGCTTTTCACGTGCTTAGCTCTTAGCTCAATGCTTGTTATTTTCCCTTTCTAGACTTCCCAACAACCCCAAACTTGAACCTTTATCAATACCACAAAATATTCTCAACTCAACTCAAGGTAAAGATTTTCACAAAGGGTTTTCAAGTCATCTTCAAGGCTAAAGGTTCAAAGAATAGAACACATAGTGCTCTCTTTTAGTGGGCTAAAATCATGCATTTTGGCTAAAAAGGGTTAACAACAAATGGCCTTGATCATATGACACATACAAACAATTGATTCAATCATAGAAAACCTGGGCAAAGTCATTCATGTTTTCAAAGTAATAGCACTCACTCACAAAAACTCTGGAGTTCAATCCTCACACAGGCTAAATCAAATTCCAACATTTAGATAAACATTCAGCTCAGTATCATAATCACAATCACAAGTCATCATGCATCTGTTTCAAAATATTTTGAGCAACCACCTGTGTATCAGCATCATGCATCATCTCAACATCAATCAATATAATCAACATTATGAAGCAATACTCATCACAAACATCACAGCATCAACAAACCATTGCACACAGATAAAGTTTTAAGCCAAGTACATCAAATCCTATACTAAAAACATATTTGCTGATGTAGCATACAGATAAAGTTTTTCTATCTCTTCCATTCTTTCATTATTGTTCATCTAGTTTCACCATGAATATGGTGAACTAAACTCTTCTTGTTGTTGGGGAATCAATGTAATCTTTTGAAGCTCTCATATATGGAATTTTGTGTTTAAACATCATATTTATGATACATGCTTTCTTTCATCATTAGTTAGGGTTTTTCTTCTTTGCTCAAAGCATGCATTGTTTAACTCATTCGACGTCATGATTATTGGTTTTATTGATATGGACACATACGGTAAAATCTAGATCCGGGGAAACTCTCCCAACAGTAGTATAAACCTAGACATAGGAATATGATGGTTGGTTGCCGTTAATCTTCCGTTCACTATAATGCATGATTAATTGCTAGGGAGACAAGACATTGTAAACTAGTAATTATGATTAGGCTTTCTTCACCGAGACATCGGGTTTAAGGTAAATTAGAGAGTGACATTAACATTGATGAAAAGAATGATGAATTCCTAAATATATGAGAGTGGATAAGATGAAATTGATTACCCCAACAACATACTCATCCATAAAATTGGTTCCAAGTGTTTGTGTTCTTCTTTCCATTTATCAAAACTCATGCATACATGTTTACTTTTTGTCTTTTGCATTTGAAACCTCAAGAATTTGTTTATTTTCACAAGTCTTAAATAATCAAGAAGTCATATAACTAACTCGGCCGTGAGTCCTTTGGGAGAATGATACTTGGTCTTACCAAGTGTATTACTTGATACGATTCGGTCACACTTGCCGAGGTTACAAGTTTTTGGCGCCGTTTTCGGTGTTCAGAAATTTGTCATCAGGATGCTAGATGATTGGGTATCTACTGAAGGATACTCAGAAGGTACACCTACTGAAGGGTGATGGTAAGATTTACACCTACTGATGGGTGTTGGAAGATTTTGGGTCAGGCTCGTGACGTTAAACAAGCGCTACCTGGGAGCCAACCTAGTTGATTGAATTTGTCTATGTTTGTTTGTTTTGGTTTTGTTCTAGTTGCATTATAGGGATTGATTGTTGAATGTTTGAGTGGTGTGAGAGACTAAGTGCATTGATTGAGTGAGAGTGTATGGAGTAAGTGGAAAATATATGAGATTTGAAAATTTGAGAGTTGAAGTTGAGAGGCATTGGTGATGGACGCTTAGGGCAAGCTAGGAAGAAGGAGATTGGATATCGCACATGCCGCTCAACACCAGCTACCGCTGAGCGCAAACGCTGCAAATTTTCTCTTTGTTTTTTTTAAAAAGTTGGGCTCAATGGGGGTTTGCCCATTAGGAATTTCTCTAACCCTAGGGCGTGTCTAAGCAGCCACTTTCAGCCTCCATTCTTCCCAAGCACTCTCCAAAGGATTCTCTCCACTCTTACCTTCATCCCTTTTCACAAAAACCCTTTCTCCACCCATTTTTACACCAATTCTCCTTTCAAGTTTGGGGTTTTGTGAGAGCACTACTTTTAGGGGTTAATTTCTTCAAATTCATTGAGCATTCTTCACGCTTTAAGCATCTCCACCCAAGTAAGTACATGCATTTTACATTCTAGGGTTTCACTAGTGCAAAAACAGCATATAACGTCACGCGTTCAACCTCGTAGCACTAAATATGCAACGTTAAAAATGACCGGTGACATTTTCGTAAATAAATTGATTCACTCCACATCAATTACTCAAATAGTGCGCCGTCTAAAATCTATTAACGTCAAACAAGAAACATATCGACGTAATCTAAAATGTATTAACGTGAAATAAGGCCAACATCGACGTAAAACAATGACCTTAGAATCATATAACGTCAACTTAAGAAACATCTGACGTTCAACTTAAAATAAAAAAATAACGAAATAGTGGTTTGTTTCCAACAGTAATACTCCTACCCATATTTGACGTCAACCATGTCAAATATTTGACGTCTTATATGCCACCATGAAGCCAAAGTGTAAATCCCTTTTTTATTCTTTATTTCTTTTCTCTTATAAACCAAACATAACGTCCAAAAACTTTATGGGGTCGACATTTAAAACAATATAGAACTTCGAACAAGTTGGGGTTGGACGTGATTGTCGTAATCACATAACGTCAATAAGGAAGCAATCGACGTCCAGTACAAAATAAATAAATACTAAATATTGATTTAATTAATATGACGTCAAACGTAAAAAAAGAATGACGTTGTATATTACAACTAGCAGTTATTTGTTTATTTTTCATTTAAATCAACCCACAAAATGTCAGTTTTATACTAGCTTAGATGTTATGTTATTTAGTTCCTTTTTTATTATTTTTTCTTTTTCTTTTAAACCAACCATATAACGTCGAGTTCTTCTACGCGTTCGACATTGTACTTTCTAGAAATTATGTTTTAAATTTATGGGGGGATTTGACTTTGATGTGTAATCGCGTATAACGTCAAAGTTCAACGTCCCATAACAGAACAGACAACGTTAACAATAACCCAGTCCATCTTTCTTTTTCTTTCTTCTTTTAGACCAACCAAAGAATGTCGAACTCTTTCACCAATTCGATGTCTTTTGGCCACAAATAACCTCAGTCATTCTATTTTTCTATAAATACAGTTTCTAAGCCTTAGATAACCTGTAGACATCCATTTATAAAATTTCTGCTATGAACTCCATCTGTTAATTTTTTTTCCTTGTGTTTTCTGTTATCTCCTTTAAGGACACAAAAAAGATTGAAGGAGTATAGAAAACCAGAGGAAAAGGTTGATAGATTTGGATTTCGCATCCTTTCAAAATGCTACTCCTCCTTCACTAAACTACAAAACTTCCGTAAAAAAATTCATGTTAACTTTTTCCGTTGGTTTGCTACTAAACCATCTACTAAATGAAGAAATTTCTTTGTTAACGATGAAGGCATGGTAGCAAAATTGATATTGATCACACTTTTGTTAAAATACTAAAAAGCGAAGAAATAATGCATGAGAGGGGTCAAATTTGTTTTTCTAATAATGTTAATCATAGTATTTTTGGATATCATAATCATGTATACTAATAACTAATTATAATTATTAAATTATTCAAAATAATTTATTTCAATGTGGCCAATAAAAGTTTTTCTAAGAGTTCGTTTGATCTTTAATCGTCGTCGACTTTTTAAATTCGAGTTTTTTATAAACGCTTATGTGGTCGTCGTGATCGGTCCGTTTCAAATATACATATCCATCTCTTTCATGTCCTGGCCCGTCCGTCTCGAATTTTTTAAATTTTTTCTGGAGGTTCTTAAGACAAACATGGAAACACCACAATATAGGTATAAATGTTTAAGGCAACCTAAGAAACCCTAAAAGAAATATTTGCCACAAAGATGTTAATCTTTGATAAGAATCAGAGTTGTAAACCAAGAACCAAAAAGAATCCTCTCTCAATTTTGCAAATGCATATTTATGACTTCCAAAATGTCTACATATGTATTTCGTGTCCCTATGTATAAGTATAGGTATAAATGTTTAAGGCACCTAAAAAACCCTAAAAGAAAGATTCACCACAAAGTGTTAATCTTTGATAAGAAAAATACAATTTATTTTATTTCCTATATTAATTATTAATCAGGAGATAGTCCTCTATCCTACCTTTGGCTCGGGTCAGCGCATCCCTACCTTTGGCTCAGGCCGACCCGTTTCAACCTTCAACATATGGTAGTTTGTCTGGACCTTATTGTTAATCTCCGAACATTCATTTTGGGTCAAAGTCTCCACCGTCAAACTTAACCTGCCTTAATCTTCGACCCAACCCATTCTGTCTTAATTTTTGGTCTAGATCTGTCTGACTATTCTCCATACACACTGTCTCTTCTCGATCTTTGACTTGGTGTGATGCATCTCTGTTGTTAACTTGTCTAAATATTTTTTTTCTAACTGAGCTATCTCAATTTTTGTCCATGATATTCTATGTTAACCTTTAGTTTAACAGTCAACTTAATTTTTTCTCAAACTTAAAGTATTATAATTTAAAAATCAATCAAAGTCGTGTAGTATAATCATACCTTTCAAATTACTTTTAATAATATAAAAATATTTATTATGATTTTAATTATTGTGATCTATAACTAAAACACAATTCTCATAAAATATTATTATTACTATTTTCCATATGAAATAAAATTAATATTTTAAAGAA
Organism: Vigna hirtella; assembly: GCA_027742795.1. Classification (NCBI taxonomy): domain Eukaryota; kingdom Viridiplantae; phylum Streptophyta; class Magnoliopsida; order Fabales; family Fabaceae; genus Vigna; species Vigna hirtella. The sequence goes on along the minus strand of JAHCHA010011651.1, from coordinate 1,406 downwards.
ACAAAATTTTATTCTCTTTAAATTTCACCGACAAATCGTTCTTATATTTTATAACGTTGCATTTCTAATGGGAGGTTATCTTAAAATCCGCAATCCATAGGAAGACGCACCTATCTTCCTCCAGCTTGTCACACTCTTTCAAAAAAAGAAAAAGAAATTTTTTGTCAATGTTTACATAGTGTGAAGGTTCCACAAGGTTATTCGTCGAATATTAGTAGCCTTGTTTCTATGAAAGATTTGAAGTTGGTTGGTTTAAAGTCTCACGATTGTCATGTCTTAATGCAACAACTTTTACCAGTAGCTATTCGAGCCATATTACCTGCCTCTGTTAGAGGTATTCTCACACGTTTGAGTTTGTTTTTCAATGTCATTTGCAAGAAAGTTGTTGATCCTCGACAGTTAGATGATTTGCAAATTGAGGCCATCAGACTATTGTGCCAATTGAAAATGTATTTCCCACCCTCATTTTTTGATATCATGGTTGATTTGATTGTCCATCTAGTGAGAGAGATTCAAATATGCGGGCCGGTTTTCTTGAGGTGGATGTACCCGGTTGAAAGATACATGAAGATCTTAAAGGGATATGTTAAGAATCAATTGAGACTGGAAGCTTCGATTATAGAGCGCTACATTGCAGAGGAAGACATTGAATTTTGCTCAAGTTATATGCCAAGTTGTGACCCAATAGGACTTCCAAAGAAAATACATGAGAACAGACGTGAAGGAAAGGGAGTTCGAGGAGTAAGGATTGAAAGTGTTAGTGCAAAAGAAGTTAATCAAGCACATTTGTACATTTTAAACAACACAGAGGATGTTATTCCTTACATTTCACAATACATTGATGAAATTAAGTCAGCACATCCACGTATGAGTGAAAATTGGACACTTCATGAACATAACAAATCCTTTTTAGCTTGGTTTAAGAAAAAGATTTATGCGACTCCGAATGTTTCTGAAAATCTATTGAGTCTAACTCGTGGACCTAACACTGATGTGATCACTTTTGGCGGCTATTACATAAACAATTACTTGTTCTATTCAAAGGAGGAAGACGATAAAAGTAAAGTTCAAAATAGTTGAGTTACCCTACAAGCTGAGGTTGTACACTTTTCCAGTTCCAAGGATAAGAATCCAATTACAGCATCAATCAGTTATTTTGGAATAATACAAGAAATTTGGGAAATTGATTATGTCACTTTTAGAGTTCCAGTTTTCAAGTGTAAATGGGTTGACAAAAGACCTCAGATTCACTTTGGTGGATCTTAACAAAATGAGTTACATGGATGAACCATTTATTATGGCTAGTTGATGGACAAATTTATGAACACCAAAATATGATGTCACAAACTTGTTTTTCAATCGGCAAGTATGACCGAATCGTTCAAGTAATAAACTTGGTAAGACCA
>JAHCHA010011650.1:565-15576 GCA_027742795.1 Vigna hirtella | reverse complement strand
TCATATTCGCATTCATACATCTCAAACATCATCATACATGTCAATCAACATGCATCATATGCATTTAATCAACTCAGACGAACGTTCATACAAAGCATAGCATATGAATTAAATCAAATAACCTTCCCTTACCCGGATTCGTGACTGAAACGTTCTATACGCAAGATTTGTGGCTCGTCCAGCTAACGTTTTCTACCCTTAACGGTCACTTAACTCTTTCAATCAAATCTAACCACAATAAAGTCGAAGTACTTAGACTACACACTTGCATGCAGCCATAACTTAGTTTTTTCAGGAAACCTAAGAACGAACAACTAAGGGAAAAACTTACCAGCTTCAGATTCTGAAACTGTTCGGTCCAACTTGAAGCTCACGGCTCAGAGAATGCTCCTACGGTTTCTGAATGTTGATCAGAGAAGAGAGTGGTGAGTTACAGTAGAGAGAAGATGGAAGCTTTCTAGAGAGAAGGTGGAGAAAATGAAATCTGAGTTTTGGGAGTGAGAAGGTGCGTGCAGGAGAGAGGGAGGGTTTTTCAGAAAATCAGTTTTGTTCAACCCACGTCCAAACGGACGAGCGTCCCCCTGTCGACACCTGCACCCCCACTACTGACTTCAGAAGCTTCTATTGTGACAAGTGGCGCTCATGCATGGATTGCAGAGTGGGTTTTAATGGTTCTGAGCAGGGTTTCTGGGAAAAGTAAATGGGATTTGACAGGTGGGTTACAGTGTTAAATTTCCAAGGTCTTACACTACACAATAGTTGTGTCACTCTAAAAAGACGCGGATAAGAATAGCGTAATACTACTAAATCAAAATACAGTGACTCGAGATTAGTCTTGCACCACTAGCTAACACTAACATGATCAAAATTGGAAAAGTCACACATTATCTTTTCATTTTTTTTTAGAAAAAAAAGGAAAAATTCTTCAGAGTTTCTAATACTGAAAACTGGACATTGACTGCATTGAATGGAAATTGAAATAACATTTCTCAGCAGCAAAACGGTGCTCTAAACAATGAATGACGGAGGGTTTGTTGTAGTTCGTGATTGGTGTTTTTTTTAATGGTTTTTCAAGGAAAAAATGGGAAATATAAGGACAAGAAGAGTAGCATATAAGTGTACCTGGGCAAGTTGCAAGTTTTGGGTTGCCACCTCCACTTTGTATAAAACAAATCAGGTCTTCCATTCTCCGAACACCGAAATCCCCGATCAAGGAAGCTACAATCTTTTGACTCATACAAAGGGTAACTTTCATCCCAAACCCAGTTACCCTCAAACAAATCACACCCACCACCCTTTTCTCCAAGAAACTCAACTCTATGCTCACGTCCCTCTACTGAACCACTTTTCTGGTGGGACCAAGTAAGCCTCTCAGATTGACCCGAGAACCCGAACCTTCCAGCGAGTTCCTTATAATCCAAGTAGAAGAAGCTGCATACAAAAAAGGCAGATAGCAGAGAAAACCCAGCAACACTAACCGACGGTTCAAACAACCTTAAACGTTTCACCCTCCTTAAAGTTTCCAACTCCGACATGGCTTCTACGTATTGTTGTGGGGTCCTCTTAGAAGACATCAAATTGAGTATAGACAGAGGAAATTCAAATTCTGAAATTCAAGAATTTGGGTGAGTGGTGTTCCTGTAATAACGGTTGAACTTATGAAGACTGATGAGAAAAGACAGAGAAAGATGACAACTTTGTAAACTCTGAAGGGTGGCATGCAAGGAATTTTCATTGGCCCCTTGGCTAAGCCTTACTTGATGGGTGAGTTTCAGAATATATGGCGCGTGAATGCAGAGCCAAAAGAGAAAAGAATCAATATTTATGGTTGATCAAGAAGTACTCTTCAATCATAGTTTGACTAAAAAGTTTATCACCTTTGTTAACTATATTTGTTTATGGGTCAGTTTTGAATATATCATTCATTATTTGTTACAGTAATAATAAAATTTTGCTGACTGATATACTATGGATTGTGTGTTTCAATTATTTTCTTTGGCTATTTCGTGTAAAGATGATTTGTTTTCTGTCAGGACTCAAAAAAAAAAAACGTGCGCTAGTGGAGTCCACGTGGCGATCGCAGAACGAGCCACCTCAGCCGCGCACGTGGAGACAGCAGCGCCTGACGGACGCAGGTGTCGCACATGGAGGTGAGTCAGAAACGCAGTGGAAAGCTGACTGCCAGGGTGTGAACGTGCGTCCGGTGGTCGTGGAAAACACGTGGCGACCTCAGAATGGACGACCGTCCGGCATGGGCTGACAGGAGCGTAGTGGAGTGCGCTGGCAGCATGGGAACGTGTCTACCAGAGTTGGAACGTGCGCTGGCAGGAGTGGGGACGTGCGCTGGCAGGAGTGGAAAGCAAAACTCAGAATCTGAAATATTCCCCTCCCTCTGCACGCCCCTCTTTGCTTCATTTCTGAGAATTCATTCTCTCCACCTTCTCTCTTCATTTCTCTGCACCTTCTCTCTAAGAAAACACCCAGTTCATCTCCTCCATTCTGTATTCCGGCAGCGTAGAAGGACGCACGACATCCAGGGCTTCCAGAGGAAAACGTTCGGTTAGTGAAGCTGGTAAGTCCTTCCTCGCTCTCTGACGTTCGTTTTCTAAGCATGCAACTCAGTCCTGAGTTCGTACGTTGTTTTCCTTCGTAATAGTAGGAGATCTGATAGTGTCGAGCGTTACTGGTGGTAGTTGAGTTAACGAGCGTTGACGAGCAGAAGCTGTAGTGAGGAAGTAGTATCTCTGCGTCTGTGGACATTCGGTCATCCTAGAGGTAAGGGAAGCTTATTTAATTTAACTGGTTTGATGTATGTTGTGTGAACGTTCGTTATTTAACTGCATGAGAATAATGCATGATGGATGATATGAATGAATGGTATGAACGTTTGTTATTTGGCTGTATGGGTATGATGCATGATGTTTACTCTGATTGATATGCATGAACGTTCGTTGATGTGGTGAAATGAAATATATGAATTTTTGATGATATGGATTTTATGAGGATTGTGAAATGTACCATGACATGAACGAATGGAACTATGAAACTGTATGATGAGAAATGAACTGGAATATAACTGGATTTGAAAATGATCTTCCCATGAATATGTACGTTCGTACTGAACGGTCATTGACCGTTCGGTTTTTCTTAGTAACATGGTTGAAATGTTAATTCTTCTATTCGAATGAAAATCTTGTTGAGGACGAGCGTCCTCGTGTAAAAATGTTGTGCTTGAGCGTTCGGCCAAGCACTGTTGTATCTGAGTAGTCTTTGATAAATTCCATTCTTTTACTTCCCATGATAATACGCGTTCGTTACTGAACGGTCATTGACCGTTCGGTTTTCCTTGTAATATAGCTGAAATGCTGACTCTGTCATTTGGATAGAATTCTGGCTGAGGATGAGCGTCCTCGTATTGTGATACCTTGCTTGAGCGTTCGGCCAAGCACTGTTGTACCCAGTATTCTTTGATAAACTCCCTCCTGTAGTATGCATATATGTAATAGTGTATTTTACCGTCCGTAAACACTTCTTCGAAAGTAACTTAGTATATTTATCAAATTCTGTTATTTTAAGGTTATTAACGTTCGGTCTCACACCTAACGTTCGTACTGAGGAACGTTCGGTCTTATACTGAGCGTTCGTTTAAAATGGTGCTCGGTCTTATACTGAGCGCTCGTACTCTTTCTCGTAAATTAGTCTTATTGAAATAGCGTACGTCCAACTTCAGATTTGCCACGTTCGGTCATTGACTGGCAGTGGGTTCAGTATGATAATTTTTATAAAAACGTTTCCTGGATGTCTTGAAATGTTCGCGTTGATGTATCCGGCCTAGGGCCTCTATACTTAAATTATTTCTTGGAGTAGTGGTTTGAAATTCACGAGCGTCAGTTCATTAAATCGATTCACCTGGTAAATGACGTTCGTCCAATGAACAGGACCTTACTCGGATATTCCCGAACGTAATTGTAACTTTGTCGTTCGTGTCCGAACGAGCGTTCTTTTGGTCCCGTTCACAGCGTTCGTCCTCGGCCTTATTGGGGACAGAACGTTCGGTTTTTGATGGTCTTCAAAGAAATGATGAAAATGAATATAAAATGATAAATGATAAATGTTGAGGAATATATGAGATGGAAAACGAATTGTGACTTTTGAACGAGCGTTCCGGGTAGGGACGACTCATAGATGAATAGTGAATGATAGAAAGTATATGAGATGGAATGAAAGTTATGAATGTTGAACGAGCGTTCCAGGCAGGAACGACTCATGAATGTTGAAAGTTGTAAAGTATGACTGTGGATAGTTAATGCTGGCTGTTCGATCCTGATGTTCCATGAGTGCTCGTCCTCAAGTAGAGGGGGCTCGTCATGCGTGGGAACGGCAGGAGGTCCTCATCCCTAGGGGTACTTCGGACGGAACGGACTAACCTCGGGTGGCAGCTGATGAGGATGCCAGTTACCACACCACCCGGGTGCGTGAACACCTGTAACTACGCAGAATTCATACAGTCCGGACGGTCGGTCGAGTGTTGAGTTTTATTTAGTACGTACGTTAATTTGTGTTGATGTATGATGAATTGTTTACCTGAATTTGTATGTTGATGCATGAGTTAAATTTCATAAGCTTACCCTGCGTTTTCCTTGTGTTGTCTCGTTTTGTACGTCCGTCTTGTCATTGCAATGATCATCCGTGTGGATGTGAGCAGAGGGAGAAGAGCGTTTGGAAGAGGCGCTGGACGAAGCCAACTTAGTTGAAGTTGAAGTGAAGACCGAGCAGTGAGACGCTCGGCCAGTAGTGTAGCTTGTGTTAGAGTGGTCGTTCGACCATCTCATCTCCTTAATTTAGTTCTATTAAGACCGTGCGGTAATTGTCCCGTGTAAACCGTTCGGTCAAGTTTCGTGTACGTTCGGCTTTTTCATTTGTAACTCTGAAGACGTGCGGCTTTGCGCGTTCGTTCCTGTTGTAAGACTGAACTCAAGGACGTTCGTCCTTGAGCGTTCGTTTTCGTTTCCTTGTTTTTGAAAAAAAAAACTGTTTTAGATTATTATTAAAAGTGATTTTCTAATTATATGGTTTATGACTGTATTTTTGGGATGTCACATTTTCAAATGGAAAAATCAGGAATTTGATTTAAAACTGAAAAAAAGATGAGTCTAGTATTTAGAAAAAGATGGAGGAAGTGAGTAACGGTTAGAGAGACGTGCACCGTGTAAGGACCGCACGTTACTTTCTTTAGGTAAGTGGGGGGCGACAGTCATCATGGTTGGAAGCACCAGCCGCCCCACTATCAGAAGTGGATGTCCCAATATCTGAAGTGGGTTTCTATTAAATTGTTAATGGAGAGCAGCACTGAGAGGGCCCTTTTTCTTCAATCTGCACCGTTTAAAGAGGACTCAAGGGAAGGAATGCGGGCTTTTAAAAATACTGAGAGGAAGATTTGGGTTCTGCAAAAATTCGGGAGGAGTGGAAAGCCTTGCTGCTAAATCTGTGAGAGGGTGAAGTTCAGAGCTGCTGAAGTGCAAGGAGGCCTTGGATTTCAAGTCTTGGGAGAGATTGATTCAAGAAAGGTGTTCGGTGCTGCATCTAGAGGAGTGAAAGGCTTGTTGCAAATCTAGGAGAGGATAAGTGGAGAGCTTGTGGATTTGGAAGGAGATCAAGACTCTACATTTCAAGATTCAAGGAAGTCTTCAAGAGGTAAGGGGAGTTAGATCTTTCGTTTGATTGTTGAATTTTACTGTCTTTGAAGCAAATCTGGGAATTTGGGGATGAAAAATGGGGTTTCTGGGTTTTCTGGAAAACCTGGTGCGATTCTGCAGAATTCTGCAGAAACTCGCGCTCGTCCAAAGGGTGCTCGACCAAATAGTGGTCGGCCAATTTCTGAACGTTCGGTACTTGTTTGAGCGTTCGACCGAATCGGCCAAATTGGAACGTTCGTCCGTATAGTGCTGGACCAAGGTCAGCCAGTTTTGAATGTTTTGTCATTTAAAGCTAGCAAGCATTAGCGTTCGTCCTTGGTTTGAAATAGTGACATTAGCGTTCGGTTTTAGTCATCTATTAAGTGATATTAACGCTCAGTTGTTAGTATAGGTTGAACCATGAATTTCTACCGTTCGGTTAGATGTTAATTTGTGTTGCTCGGTCAAGGTTTATTTCATACCGTTCGGTTGATATTTGATTGAATAGTTTCCTGTTAAGTATCGATCTGTTACCGTTCGGTCTAGAATGTTTAGTATCGTTCGGTTAAGAACTGGATTTAATACCGTTCGGTCAGTCTATGATTTATTACTGTTCGGTTAAGTGTCGATTCGGTTAGGATTGTAGACGATCGTCAAATTCTTAGGTGTTCGATTAATATTTAAACGTTCGTTCTAAGGATGTTTAGTTTAATAATGTTTGATCTTGAGTGATCGGTTTTGGTGTACTGTTGTTCGTAAGCGTTCGGTCTTAAGTTGGTATTATTAGGATTGAATCTGAACGTTCGGCTTCGATGTAATAAAGATTATGAGCGTTCGTCTTTATTTGGTATCCTCAGATAGTGATTATGATCGTTCGGTCAACCTTGAGTGTTCGGTCTTGAGTATTTGTGATTATGAGCGTTCGGCCGTAATTGGATATTCTAAGTTTGAAATCTTACACGATCGGCCATGGTGTATTAGTGAGTATGAACGTTCGTTCTTAACTTAGTATTCTCGGGTAGAAATGTTGAGCGTTCGGTCTTCATTTGATAGTCTTAAGTTTGGATCTCGAGCGTTCGGTCTTGATATCTGTTAATAATCATTAGCGTTTGACCTGGATCGCGTATTCTGAGGTTTAGTTGGTAAGCGTTCGATCTGGGTGTATCAGTGATAGTTAGCGTTCGATCTTGACCAGGTATTGTCAGGCTTCGATCGTAAGCGTTCGGTATTAATGATAGATAACGTTCGGTTTTGCTGATGTTTATTTCCCAGTTCGTGATCGTCCATAGTGAACGTTCGGCCTTGAGGAAGTTTATTGTGTTAGGGATGGTTCATAGAGAACGTTCGTTCTCAATAGTAACGTTCGTGTAATAGTATTCAATCCAGCGAGGTGTTAGGTAACAGCGTTCGGCCTAAATGTTTGATCTCACAGTGTTCGTTCTAAGAGTGTTCGGTTAATATGGTTTTCTATAGTTTAGCGTTCGGCCTAAGTACTCGATCATAGCGTTCGGCCTAAGTACTCGATCATAGCGTTCGGCCCAATAGTTTTTAATTGAATATGGTGTTCGGTTTAGGGCGTTCGGCCTAGTATGATTTAATCTCTCAGTGGTGTTCTGCGTTTTAGCGGTCGGCCTGATTATGTTGGATCTCATAGCGTCCGTCCAAAGGGTATAGTGTTCAGCATTATAGTTGTCGGCAGATGACGTTCGTCCAGATCGTTTTGGTGAATGACGTCCGTCCAAATAGTGTTCGGCCTGGTGTTTGGAAAATGGCGTTCATCCAGTAACGTTCGTTCCACAGTGTTCGGTGAATAGTGGTCGTCCAAATAGTATTCTACAAATAATGTGTTCTAAGTTTATTTTCTCTTGAATTGAATTATGTGTACTAATGTTTGGAACATATGCTGTGATGTGAGGTATGTGAAAATATGAGAATGTATGAAATATGATAAATTACTGTGATGATACGATTGTAAATGTAAATGATGTATGTGAGTATGAAGTGGACATTTCAGGGAGAGATGGATGAAAGTGGTTATGTGGTGTTGTGTTGTTCTGTATAAACTGTATGGAGCTTTGAACTGGTGTGTCTATCCCTACACTCAAAGCATTGTTCATGCTCAAATAGAGGAGAACAGTGTAAGTGGTGAGAGTAGAGGGAGGTCCTCGTCTATAGTCTTTGATAGTATACATAGACAGATTGGGGGATTTACCTTGCATAGTGTTGGGGGGACCAACAAAACTATGCAAGTGCAAAGACGACCAATAGTTCGACAGTTATACAAATCCGGATGAGTCGTGTGAGTGTGAGTGTGAGTTGTGGTTTAATGAGTATGCTTTAATTGTTCTTATATATATAACTGCGTATGATGACATGAATTAACTGTGCTGTATGTATAACATGCTCTTTATATCTAGCTCACCCTTGCATTGTTTTTGTTATGTGTTGTTTGGGTATGTTTCATTGGCGATGATCATCCACTTGGATGGGAGCAGATGTTGTCGAGGAGATTCCTTTGGAGCAAGAGCTGGAGGTTACTGATGTTGCGGAGTAGTCTTCTTAAGAATTTCCTGATTAAACACTTGTAGTGTTCAATCCTTTCAACTGTTCAAGTTTAAATTTTCGTTTATTTTATTTCTGGATGACTGTAATTTCACATTTAATTACACGTCATATTCTGACTGTTCTCTATATTTGAATGTTGACGTCTTTATTATATAATATTGGGTATTATATAATCGGGATGTTACACACCGCGTTGTTTGAAGAGAGTGGGGGAATTGGACTTTGGATTGGAACGTGCTTTCATGCGCCGAAGTGTGGAGCGTGGGTCAATGGCTTCATTTTATATATGATACGGACACCGCCACGCCGGTTTTTTAAGGATGCAAGTCATTGCCGTTAATACAAGGGTGTTGCTCCCTACACCACCACAAATTTCTTCCTGGACCACCCCATTCCACAATTACCCTCAGTGAAAATTGAATTACCGTGAAAATTGAATTACCGTAATTAAAATGTTAAAAAAAATAGTAAAAATTGAATTACCGTAACTAAAACGTTAAAAAAAAAATCGAAATGAAAGATCCAACATCCGTAGGCCTTGCCAAACGGATATGAATATCCGTTTAAGCTTCCATATCCGTCATCTACTTCTATGTTTTCTTTGCTGAGTTTTTTTTTCGATGTTTTCATGAGACATTATACAGTAAAACACACAACTTTTTCTTAATAAGGTTTTAGTAGTTAATGAATCTTTTTCATTTTTATCACATACCAGCACACACATTTTACATATATATATATATATATATATATAAAAGGGAAAGAGAAGGAGAAGAAGAAGAAGGGGGTGGGTGTGAGGGTGGGTGACTGAAATTGGAAGAGAAGGAGAAGAGGGGGGAGGGAGGGTGGTGGGCGTGAAGGTGGGTGACGGAAATGGGAAAGAGAAGAAATGGGAGTGGTGGGTGTGAGGGTGAGTGAGGAAAATGGAAAAGAAAAGGAGAAGAGGGGAGGGGAGGTGGTGGGTGACAGAAATGGAAAAGAGAAAGAGAAGAGAGAGGGGGGGTGTGTGCTGGAATGAGGGTATAAAATTAGGGTTTTTAATTAAAAATATAAAAAGTTAATTTAAAAGTAAAAAGAAAAATTAACTTAAGGATAATTTTGGAAAAAAAGTAAATTGAGGAGGTGCTGGAAGAAGGCAGTGGTGGTGGAGGGAGCATCTTTCTTAATACAATATATTAATAATTTTATTTTGTAACCACTATAAATAGTCGTTTATTGAGTTTTAATAACTATGTGATATAAATATAAAAAACATGGTTCATTAATGAATTTTAACCACTGAAATATATGCAATGAATAATTTATACTTTAGTGATTAAGTGGTGTAATATTCTATTTTAATAATATACAATTACTAAAAAAAATTATATAAAAAAATGAAAATAAAAAAATATTTTAAAAAATAATATATACATAAAGCTATTATAATTATCTTATACATAACTATAAAATAATATATATATATATATATATATATATAAAGATTTTATACTCTTAAAAAGTAATAAACAAAATACTGAATTCTAATACTAATAAAACATAAAATGAAATTGTCTACTTCTAAGTTTTACACTAGTCCCGCATACACTAAACTACTTCGAACACTTTTATCTACTTCCACAATTTAGATGATAATCACAAATACAAACAGACAAACAAATAGAAATTTACGTACACAAAAGGAAATAAAACTTACCAAAGGAAGAAGCAGAAACCAACTTACTATATCTAAAAAACTGATCGAATGAATTTGAAGATTTCACCTTAAGTATCATTTAGAAGGTCTCCAATCTTCAAATAGACAGGAGAACTCCTAAAGAGAAGTAAGAAAACTCTAGAAAAGTGATTTTTAGAGAGATTATGTGTTTTAAAATTATGAAACTCGTTGATAACATAACTATTTATATCAAAACCTTTTAATATTAAAATAATCAAGTCTTACTATTTTTAAACCATTATCATTTTTACAATATTATTTTCTAGGTCTTTACAAGTTGTCTTTCTTAATACTTCCTCTCATGCATTTTGTGTAGTTTGAGCTTTTTATTTTCTCTTTTTTAAGTACAATAATTATAATTATATTTTAATATTGTTTTAGCTAAATACTCACAATAATCTTAATTCTTTGATTGTTAACCATGAATCAATTAGGACAAATTAGGAAAAAGAAAATGTTATTCAATAAATAATTATTGATGTTTTGCAAGCTACAAACTAATTGGGAGAGCAATCTTAGGATATAATGTATTCAGAAGAGTATGTACTCTGAAGACAATCATTTTCTGTAAGAAGAGAACAACTACGAGAAATGATATAAATACGAGTGAAGTTTTTATAAGAACGTAATAATTTTTTGTTTGAACGAACAACAATTACGAAAAAAATATAAATAAATAAGAGTATAAGGTCAAATTAGTAAAAATGTTCTATGTAAAGTGTGAGGCCTTGGAAAAATTAACCGTAAGCCATCTGTCTAATCCAATTAAATGCACTGCTGAGTCACCTGGCTGCTCTCATTAATGCACCACGTCACACACTCAGTCTCATTAAAAACGCACTCATACACTCTGACGCACGTCTGCCAAGTGTCATTTTAGAAGCTTCTGAAGTCAGTAGTGGGGGTGCAGGTGTCACCAGGAGGACGCACGGTCGTGTGGACGTGGGGCAGACAAAAATGATTTCTGAAAAATCTGCCTCCACTCTCTCTGCATGCACCTTCTCCCTCCCAAACTCAGACTCCATTTTTCTCCAACTTCTCTCTAAAATCCTTCAACTTCTCTCTACTGTTACTCACCCATCTCTTCTCCGTTCAACATTCAGAACCGTAGGAACGTTCCCTGCGCCGTGAGCTTCAATCTGAACCGAACAGATCCAAGTTTTGTAACCGGTAAGTCGCTCGACTCTGGACGTTTGTTTCTGTGTTACATGCAAACTAAGATTCAGTTGCATGCAAGGGTATAAACTGAGTTCTCTGAGTTTTCTTTGGTTAGACTTAGTTGAAGAGCGTAAGAAAGATCGTGGAGGGTAGAAAGCCATAGTTGGGCAAGTCCAAGTTATACTATTAGACGTACACTGCTATCCAGGTAAGGGAAGCTTAGTAATTTAATTGATACTTGTATGTTGTATGCAAGCATGATATGAACTGAATGTATGAGATGTATGCTGGTTGAGTATGCATGAACGAACGTTGTTGTACTGAATGAATATAAAATATATTGGTTGAAATGTATGTTTATGGTTGATACGTATGAATATGAGATGATTTATCCCTTTGAAGTAAGAATGATTAATGTGAATCATATAAAGTTTGGAAATTGATATTGATATGAAGTATAAAGCATGAACTGATACGTTGAAAATTGATAATTGAACTAGATGAAAATCGTAAATATGAAATCCTTACTATGATAAAATACGTTCGTCATCGTACGGTCTTATACCGTTCGGTTTCTAATCAATTGCTTAAAAAGGAATCCTTTCATTTGGAAAGAGTTCTGATCGAGAACGAGCGTTCCGTAAAATACTATGTTGAGCGTTCGGCTCAGCCTAGTGGTAACCTTCTAATTTAAATTAAGTTATAATGTATTATCCCTTATACTTACAAATTCGTAGCGCTCGGTCTTACACTGAGCGTTCGTCCTCTTTAGTACTCGGTCTTATACCAAGCGTTCGTCCTAATTAATTATCGGTCTTATAACTAGCGTTCGTCCTAAGAAGTGTTCGGTCTTATACCGAACGCTCGTCCTTACCTTTGATTTCTAAAGGGGCGTAAATAGCGTCCGTCCAAATTATTAGTAAATGTATATTATCGCGTTCGGTCATTGACTGGCAGTCGATCCCTTTCAACAAATTGTTCTCAGTATAATTAATTATTTGTCTTGTTGTGTCTTCATTCATTTGGATTCGACCTAGAGTCTTTGTACCTAAATTATTCTGAACATTGATTGCATATCTCTAAGAGTCGGTTCATTCAACTAATTCGAGTAGCAGTGACGTTCGTCATATAAGTATGTGTCAACTTTTTCTGTTTGGCAACGAGTCTGCTAAATCTAGTCTTTAGCGTTCGACTTCGTTCTTCAGAAGTATGAACGTTCATTATTTTATACTTTCAAAACTGAAGATAAAGATGATGATAAATTATAAGATGTTGAAGTGTGAACACTATATTAAATGATTATACGATTATGGAATTGAACGAGCGTTCCAGGGAGGAACGACTCTTACATATATTGAATATTAAATTTTGGTAAAGTATGACTGTGGATAAGTTAAGACTTGCTGTCCATCCTGATGTTCCGTGAGTACTCATCCTCATGTAGAGGGAGTATGTCATGTGTGGGAACGGCAGGAGGTCCTTAGTCCATAAGTTAACATGGGCGACGTAAGAACGGACTAACCTCGAGTGGCAGCTGTTGAGTGTATCCCAGTTACTACATCACTCGGGTGCAAGGACGCTTGTAACTACACAGATTCATACAGTCCGGACGGTCGGTCTAGTATATATATATATATATATTTTGGATGATGTTATATGTTAAATTATGTGCTTGTGTGGATTGAAATGTTGATTGTATATGTTGATGTATAAATTAAATTACATAAGCTTACCCTTTCGTTTTTCCTTGTGTTGTCTATTGTCTTTGTACGTTCGTCCTGTCCTTGCAATGATCATCCGTGTGGATGTGAGCATATGGAGGTGCGTCACTTGAAGAAATGCTGGAAGAAGAAAATTTGGATGACTCTAATCTGGTGGAAGTAGAAGTTAAAGCTGAGCCTTAGAGCGCTCGCTAGGTTTTCATTTTGTTAGTCTTTTAGTCTTACTTTGTACGTTCGGTTAAAGTTTTGTAAACCGTTCGTCTCTGAACTCCTGTTACTGCTGTATTTGTATACAATTCTGTACTTTAAGCCGTTCGGCTTTTTGAACCCCGTATCTTTATGTAAAGACTGCACTGTTTTACTGTTAAATGTAATTAATTCTGATTATGGTTATTACTGTATTTTGGGATGTTACATAAAGATATTGCAATTTTGTGTTTGATTGATTTCCTTCAATTGTTTTTTTGAACTTCTTACCTTTTTACATCGTTTATTTATAAAAAAGCTATTCATATGTTTTAAAAATTTTGTCCAGTAATAAATAGTGAAATATATAATAATATTAATTTAAAATATTTTATCATCATCAATTAAGTGTATGCATCACCAACTAAACTACTTGTTCAAAGAGATAATTTTGAAAATCTTCAGTGATAATTACTTTCTTCATTTTTTCTTTACATCTTCGGTGCTTGGTTTTCCAAACAGTTTCTTCTTGCAGCATCTACCCTTTTTCCTATAATGTGTAGATTTGATATAGACTTACCTATGTTCGAACTAATTGAGCAAACATCCCTGGATCCCCGCGTAGCAAACAAGTTTCCTAATGGGTTATCACGATCGTCATTATCATGTTCACACACCGAGAGAAGTGTTTCGATAGAATGCTTGTACCAGAGAGTCAGTGATCAAAGAAAAATCAGTTTTGTTGCTCATTTACAATGTCTCTTCCATATTTTTCAAATCCGTAATAAAGTGAAATGACTTCAACAATATGTGATCTCATAACGTTCCTTCGTTCATACAAAGTGTGTGCAACATTGTAACAGACCAAGACGATTTGTCATGTCGTCTTCTTCATATACAAGAAGGCCAACTTATACAGATTCTTCCAACTATTTTCTCTTATAGTTCTTTTTATAGTACATCCCAACTGTACATAGTTGCATTGCAGACAGAGTGTTTCATGGTCTCATCCCTCTCATTATCCTTAACAAGGAAGGGTTTTTTCCCTCTGTCTTAACATAAATGTTATCTTCAAATTCAGTTAGGTTAATGCATCCATCATGTGAAACTTCATATTCCAAAGTTGATATGTCCATATCGAATATATTAAATTTTGTAGTCTCCATTTGTTTTATGCAAGTTTGTCCACAAAACGCTCTAGTTCACAGTCACTTCTAACACTCCATAATCCAGAACCTTTTTCCATAGTCAACAAGTGCATAACACCACTATCATTCCCATAAATGCTTCCGCTTCATCGTATCATTAGTTCCATGGGTTTGATTGAAAATAGTTGGGAGGAATCTTCTGTTATGTGTCAGAAAAGGATAACTTAGGGTCGTGAAATCAGGGAGGAAGATTTGATAAAATGGTACAATTTTGTGAATCAATCCATTTAGGAATTCTTTAAGTGATTTAAACAGTAGATGTGCAGTCTAATTTGTCCTGCCAGTAACTTCGCTTCACTAATGGAACCGTTAATTAAGGAGCTCAAATATATATTCAAGGATCAAAGATAAACAATATGCCATTTTGAGTATAAAATTGTTTACTAACTCTAATTATATGTCAATAGTCTCAAAATGGATGACTAAAGGACAACATATATGCAATTTGAAGAAAGGCCTAAATAGTGCCTTAATAATTTCCAACTATTATTAGAAATTGATTTGCATTGAAAATATTCCAAATCAATTTCGAGAAATCATGGAGGAAAAGTTCACACTATTGATCTTTGAAAGGCAAAGAAATTGTAATTAATCATGAAATTGATTAAAGCACAAGAAGTTGAAATAAATCATCCAACCAGTACAAAGCCATAAATTTGTTGTAGGGTCATGTTACGATCTAAGGTAGGGTAATAATAAGGGTTGGAAAGTATATGAGCAGAGAAAATATTTAGTATAAGTTAATTAGAGTAAATAAATATAGTGTAAGTTAATTAGAGTA
>JAHCHA010011647.1:0-14840 GCA_027742795.1 Vigna hirtella | reverse complement strand
GAGACACACTCTGCTGTGTGCTTCCATTAAAAAGATGATTCCCTCTCATGGTTGCGATTGCTGCTTGAAGGCTTCTTCCCGTGAAGCCCTTGCTGGATACACCCCATGTGCTTCCCATTCTCCGCGTGAAAGCAGGCCCTCCATGTGCGTGCAGTGCTTCCTAATTGCCGGATGGCTTCACTTTTTGCTGTGTGCACTGCTTATTGCTGGACCGTGGTGGGCTGTGTGGACGTGCTTGTGTCACCTTAACACTTCTCTTCTTGCTGAACTGTGGATGGAAGCCAAACCCGTGTGCTTATCAAATTTCCAATCACTGTAAGCTTGTTGGACCGCGTGTTGGATTTCCGTGTGCACCTTTCCATGAAGAATGAATGCCCACCTCACTGGACGTGGCTTGGACGTGAATTGCTTTAATTCTCCATGGTGGGCGTACGGGCTGCTGTGTGCTGGACGTAGCAAATCCCTTTGAAGCTTGCTTGCACGGGCCGTGATGAATGAAGAACGAAAGCTGCTTTGCTGGATGCACCCCTTAACTGCTGGACCAAGGTCGTGAGTCCATTGATGTGCTGCTTCCAAGTGTGGGCCGTGCTGGACAGCGCATCCCCTTCTCCAATATGGATGCTCCGTGTGCTCCCCAAAATGAAGGTTGCACCTCCTAATCTTTCTTCATGAGACCACACTTCATGCCTAACGTGAATCAATCCAAGCCCGCTGCTGCTGGATGCACCTCACAGTCTCTCCAAGCACACACCTCATTTCCTGCAATCAATGATGAAAATAATTAGCTCAGATAATTCAAATTAATTAAAATAAGAATTTCTGGTCAAATTAGGCACAATTAGCAAAAACGGAAAAATACCGGACATTTAAGCACAATTCCCTGATTAATTCTAGCACAATAAACTAAGTGAAATCAAGAAAATATTGACTCATCACCGCCCAAGAAAGTCAAAGATTAAACGATGCACCACACTTGTTATCACGAGGTGGTTATGCAAAACTAAAAAAGAAAATTAGAAAGTCTAGAGCGGATGCCTTGGGGCTTGAGTCCCCGGACCTAGCACCTGCACCTGCTAGGTATGAGCTATGGAAGGCTGCTCGGACTAAATCTGATGGGAACATGACATCTTCCTCAGCTGCCTTGATCTCATAAAGAATTGTAAGTTCAAATTCTAAACATTGTTTGATTGTGTATCTATCATAGCATGTCTTCTAAGTAACTTGGTATTTTATGTGTAGGATGAGTTGGTTGAGCAGCACACTCAGGGAACATTTGCTGGCCAAGTAATGAGTGCATATTTATGCCCACATTTATGCTTTAAAATTAAATTTTTGATGAAATTCATGTGCTTGAATGATTCATTTAAAGAGGATTTGTGGTGATTGGAATTGTTGGGTTTGGGAATTAAAGAGACGTAAAAAGTGAGTTTTAGCGCATAAAATATTCTTGGATGTTCTTACGTTTATTTGTGCAGTTGAAATTGTAAGTTCTATTGGTCCAAATGGCAATTCAAGGCCTAAAATCAGGTTTTGTTTGGAAAATAATGTACAGATGGGCCAAACAGGCAACTTTTACCCTTGCACCTCCCAATTTCCCTACATACACCCCTCTTCTCTTAATCAGGCCCAATATTAAGCCAAACAGTAACCCTATTCTAAATACACCTCCTAAATTTCCCTATCCATACCCCTCCTAAGCAAAACTTCACCAGATCATGCCACGTGGCAGTCCACCACTAACAGATTGAACCACTCAGATGATGCCACATCACTGATCCTTGCACTCACTAGTGAACCAATCAGAACATGCCACCTCAGCCCTAACATATGAGCATCATCTTCCACCCACTGCCATGTCGCCGTCACCACCGCCGCAAGTCCCAATGCCGCTCCGTCACCGGACAGCACTCGCACCTCAACTCCAATCGCGCCACCACGACCACCCGCGAGCTCCTCCTTCATTCGCGAAATGGCCGTCGCTTTTGAAACCCTTTAATCTGACCACCACAACGCCTGAACCATGGCAGTTTCTCCCTCGCCGTCATCTCCTTCTTCATTGCGAAGCTGCCATCCGTGAGAGGCCACCATCCTCATCCTCGTCGCGACCGCGAGAAATTCTTAATTAAAACAAGAACAAAGATTTTTTTGCTAAAATAATAATGACTAAAGACTACAAAATAACTCAAATTAAATTAAATGTATGTGATGGCAACCCCTTTAGGGACTTCCCATCCAAAGAAGTATCAACTACTATAGCAAACAGCCGAGAAGCCTTGCTGCTGTTAGTCACCAAATAGCCAAGTTGGAAGTACATTTTACATTGCATCACGTGGAACACAAGCCAACCGTGTGGCTTCCTTAATTCAGCACATTTTCAATAAAGTGCACATGAAACACATGGCCCGGAAGGAGCTCCTGCACGTTTGGATTCTGCACGTTTTAAATCTAGCTGATGTAGCTTTCATTGTACATTTCCAAGCTCATCTTTGCCTATAAAAAGAGAGCTTCATCATTTGTAAACTTAACTTGAATTGTATAAAGAAATGATGCTGAATTGTCCAGCCAGTTCTCACTTTCAAGTTCACTGACTTGTGCCTTCTTAACACACTTATCCTCTAGCTTCCTTCCCCCTTGGAAGGCTGTCTGAGCTAGAACCTCTGCCTACACACTTCAAAACCGCACCAGACAATTCATCAAACACCTTCCGTGCGCCTCCAACTGCATTTGCGTTTCCCAATTCCGCTGCCACCTATGGTCCGAGAAGCTGCTCATTCTTGAAGAGTGAAGCTGCTTCCATCAGTATGTGCGTAAAAAAAATAAAGATAAAAATAAAAATAAAAAATAAAAATAAAAATAAGAATCAAAATATTCAAAATATTAACCGTATTCCCCGGCAACGACGCCAAATTTGATACGCTGCGTTGAAGCTATCAAATTAATACTACTTTTCAAGGCAACTTCAGTATTGCCAAGTAGTATTCAAGAAAGTAGATAGGAATAAAGTAACCCTGAGTCGTCTCCCAACGAACACGGAATTGCTTTCGAATATCTGACTCTTATGGATGTTATGCAATGCTTATGAATAAAAGTAATGGTTGAAGAATGTTTAAAGAATAAATAAGAAACTTAAAAACAATTATGATGAAATAGGTTAATTCCACTGCTTTTCCAAGATAGATTCATCATCGGTTATTCACAGATAATTGTTCAATTGATTATTATTTAAGTTTCAAATTAATTAAAGTACATTCTTAATTAATTTGAGGGCGATCATGCACTTAACCAAAGTAAATTCTCAATCAAATGCAAAACCTTACTAGATTATTCACAATAAATTCAACCAAAGTACATTCTCAATCAAATTCTATTGTGTTTAATCATGTCTATTCTTAAATCTCCTAACCGAATTAAAAGCTAATCAATCAAAGTAAATTTTCAATTGATTATAGTTGAAATTATTACTAATCAATCAAAGTACATTCTCAATTGATAGTAAAAACTATTTAATCATATGAAAGTTCCTAAATTAAATCAAAGTAGATTCTCAATTTAACCTAGAAACCCTAGAACTCATATAATCAATATGCATGTAGATTCAAACACATTATGATGCAAAAATCTTTGCTTTTAATTTGATAGAGAGATGAAAGACATAGAGAGAGAACAACTTAAATCAATAATCAAAATAAACAATTGCATTAACTCAATCTAACCTTAGAATCCATAATGAAATTACAGGAGAATAGCCCTAGATGCTTAACTCTCCATGAATGGAGTTGAATACAAGATGAAATAAGAGAGAGAGAGAGAGAGAGAGAAGTGGTGAATGAATGAATGAAGTGAAGTTCCCCCTGGGTCTCTTTATATAGGGCTTGATTGGGCTTGAACTCTGAATATTCAGTTGACAAAATATTTTATCTTATATCTTCCAAATAACTAAAAGATTTAGATAATTATAACATTATTTGGAAGATATTTTTTGTTGATATTCCCAAATTACATTAATTCAACAACTGAATTTTATCTTTTAGCTTTTCTGACTTTCCAAAATTGCACAAATGCCCTGAAATTTCTTCTATCTGCACTTTAGCCCCTTATGAATTTTCCAAATAAAATCTGATTTTGGGCCTTGAATTGTCATTTGAACCAATAAAACTTATATTCTCAGCTGCACAAATAAACATTAGAACATCCAAGAATAATTTATGCGCTAAAACTCACTTTTTACGTCTCTTTATTTCCCAAACCCAACAATTCCAATCATCACAAATTCACTTAAAATCAACCATTTAAGCACAATTATCCAATCAAAAATTTGAATTTTAAAGCATAAATGTGGGCATAAATATGCACTCATCACTGAGATTACCTTAGGCAGTGAAATCCTGCCATCTGTGGTACAATCACCCGTTTTGGAGTTGAAACCTCTACCGTCTCATTTGAAATATGTTTATCTTGAGAGGGATAAGAAACTCCCTGTTATTATATCTGCATTGCTTACTGATGAGCAGGAAAAACAACTATTACAGGTTATTAGAGATCACAAGAAAGCAATAGGCTGGACTTTGGCAGATATTCCTAGTATTAGCCCTTCCTTTTGTATGCACAGAATACTTTTGGAGGAGGATGCTAAACCAGTGAGACAACCTCAAAGAAGACTGAATCCTCAACTGATGGAGGTTGTCAAGAAAGAGGAAACCAAGTTGCTACAAGCAGGTATTATATATCCCATTTCTGACAGCACTTAGGTGAGCCCTGTACATGTGGTTCCCAAGAAATCTGGAATCACAGTGGTTAAAAACGAGAAGGAGGAATTGATTCCTACTCGTATTCAGAATAGTTGAAGGGTCTGTATTGACTATAGGAGATTGAACCAAGTCACTCGAAAGGACCACTTTCCTTTGCCATTCATGGATCAGATGCTAGACCGTTTGACAAGTAAGTCACATTATTGTTTTCTAGATGGATTCTCCGGGTATTTTCAAATTTGTATAGCCCCGGAGAACCAACATAAGACTACCTTCACTTGTCCTTTTGGTACATATGCTTATCGAAAAATTCCATTTGGTTTATGCAATGCTCCTGGTACATTTCAGTGATGTATGCTGAGTATTTTTACAGACTTATTGGAGCATTGTATTGAGGTTTTCATGGATGATTTTAGTGTGTATGGTTCATCTTTTGATAATTGTTTGGCTAATCTTGCAAGAGTTTTGCAGAGATGTGAGGAAACTAACCTTGTTTTGAATTTTGAAAACTGTCATTTTATGGTGGAACAAGGTATAGTTTTGGGTCATGTTTTCTCCAGGAATGGTATATTTGTAGATCCTGCTAAAATTGATGTTATTTCACAATTGCCTTACCCCTCTTCTGTACGAGAGATTCGATCTTTTCTTGGTCATGCAGGGTTTTACAGGAGGTTTATACAGGACTTTAACAAGATAGTTAATCCTCTCTCCAACTTATTTCAGAAGGATGTACCATTTGACTTTGGAGGGAAGTGCAAAGCCGCTTTTGATTCCTTGAAAAGGGCACTCACTACCACTCCCATCATCCAACCACCTGATTGGACATTGCCATTCGAGTTGATGTGTGATGCATCAAACTTTGCAGTAGGAGCGGTACTTGCACAAAGAAATGGGAAGCTACCACATGTGATATATTATGCTTCCAGGACATTGGACACTGCATAGGCAAACTATACCACAACTGAGAAGGAATTACTGGCTATTGTATTCGCCTTGGATAAATTTAGATCATACGTACTTGGATCCAAGGTAATTGTTTATACAGATCATGCTGCATTGAAATTCCTTATAAAGAAAGCAGATTCCAAACCAAGTTTGATCAGATGGATGCTACTGCTCCAAGAGTTTGACATTGAGATTCGAGACAGAATTGGAGCCCACAATCTAGTAGCAGACCATCTTAGTAGGATTGAAAAAGAAGAAGATGAAATTCCTATTCAGGATGACTTTCCTGATGAAGTCTTGCTAGCATTAACTTCTGTAAAAGGTATGTATCCTGAACCTTGGTTTGCTGACATTGTTAACTATTTGGCTGTTTCAGCTATTCCTCCATCTTTCTCCAAATCTGAGAAAGCCAAACTAAAAAGTGAGGCGAAGTACTATGTTTGGGATGAACCATTCTTATGGCGCATTGGTAGTGACCAAGTTGTAAGAAGGTGTGTTCCTGACATAGAGATACCTTATGTGCTTGAATTTTGTCATTCATCACCTTTTGGAAGACACTATGGCACGCAAAGGACAGGTAGGAAGGTGTTGGATTATGGATTATATTGGCTTGAGGGCGGGCAGACGCTATCCTTAAAGGGTCTTGGCTTGACGGCGGACAAAATGTACATGAGGGCGAGCTCAGGGTTAAGTCCTTTATCCCGCCGCACGGTTTTCTAGTATCTATCCATGAATGCTTTCAGACTTTCCTCTTTCCCTTTGCTTGAGATTCATCAGCTCGAAAATAGTCAAGTCCTGAGTGCTACTGCTAGAGAACTAGCGGTTAAACATGCGTCGTAGTCCTTCAAAGTTTTCAATGCAATTGGGAGGCAACGAGTTAAACCATTCCAGGGCCTCCCCTTCCAGCGACACAGAAAATGCCCTGCACCAGATGGCGTCACAACCGACGCGGAACGCCATCGTGTTGGTGAAGGTCTTGATGTGAGCCTCGGGTCAGTCATCCCATCATATATCTTGAACTGTGGCGGAACGAACTGTTCGGATATGTGGACGTCCATGATCGCTTGAACAAAGCGTAATAGGGTGGACGAGCTCTCGGGCTTCACCATCAGTTGTTTGTTTATAGCCGCACTCTCAGTGTGTACGAACTTGGCTCTACTCCCATCGATTCCAGGCTTGATCGATTTCCATGTCTCGTCCGACATACTACTATGTTCGATTTTGTCTTCCTGAGTGGCCTTGCCGTGCTCCTCTCCTACCTTTTCACCGGCTCCCGAGCCCTTTTCTTGGCCAATCCGACCCGAGCATTCTGCTCGGACGACTATCAGCTCTGCTTCGTGGCGCTACTGCATCTCCTCAATTTTTTGTTGCAACATCCTCATCATCTCTTTCGGGTCGTCAACGCTCATGTTTCTTGTGGTCACCATTGGGTTTGACAAGTAACTCGACCCACGGTAGGCA
This sequence comes from Vigna hirtella, assembly GCA_027742795.1. Taxonomy (NCBI): domain Eukaryota; kingdom Viridiplantae; phylum Streptophyta; class Magnoliopsida; order Fabales; family Fabaceae; genus Vigna; species Vigna hirtella. Next base: position 7,686 of record JAHCHA010011647.1, on the reverse strand, counting down.
CCAAAATGTTTCGGTTGTGAGGTTAAGTCACCAAACACCTTCACAATTAGCTATCTTTAACTGTCCGGTCTCGCTCTAAGGTCTCCTGTCTTGCTCTTCCGTCCGGAGATATACCTGTTAAAAGTTCTCCTTGCCAAAAACAGTATGTGTATCGTTCGATAATTCAATATGACAGTAATAAATGCACATTAAATACGAACCACCTACCTCTTATCTTTGACCTGTATTTATAGTTTTTGTCATGAACTTGAAATTAGCGAGACATTAATCATGGTCCAATTTTTGTACAATAACTTTAATCATTACTTACCTTAATCTTCGTGTAGATAACTACATAATTTTTTCAATCATTCACTCTTAACCGTATGATCGAAGATAATTCTAGAACCGTCCAGCCAGATTGACTACTCCCGTGACATTATGATCATCCGTACATTTGGTACAAAAGAGACTCATTAATTTCCTATCAAAGAAACAAACTAGTACAACATCAAACTCTTTAAGAAAAAACAAGATTACGAATTTAAGAACATGATGATGCATTCATTAACAATAGATGTGAATTTTTTAGCTTTTTTTAATAAAAAAAATGGAAACTACATATCAGAGAACAGGCCAATCAGAATGGCTAACGCACGGGACCCCACATTCTTAGGTACACCCTATCCCATGAAGCCTCACGCAACCATTGTCTGCTAGTACACTAGAATGATGCCACATGGTCGGCGCATGTTAGCATTCCACACCCACATAAGTTGCGCGTCGATAAACATCCGGTAAATCCGCCCCTCTCTGCCACTCTCCGGTGGTGCAATCATAAAGCAAAACAAAGCCCTCTTTCACCCCTCTCACTTCATTCAAACTCTGAATCAGCACCACCTTATCGCCAATACCTACAAAATTAAACCTCATTCTCGTGTCGACTCTAACTTGAGCCGGTAGTGGCGGGCTCTTTATCCTACTCCACTCTCCAAATCCTTTTCCACTGCCGCTTTTCCTCCGTAAGTGAAAGCTCCAAAACGAAAACTCCACCGCGTGGCTGGTGAGTACGTACAAGCGCCCAGCCGCAGCGCAAGCCGCCACCACACAGCCTCCGTTAGGAACAGTGCGACTTCGGAGCCACACACGCGCCTCCACGTCAAATAGATCCATGGAACTCGCATACGCCGCTTGGGCCTCAGTTCTACAGGAAGCGCGTGGGAGCAGGTTCTGTGTCGATGCGCAAATTCTCAATCCGCCGATGACATAAAAGATCCCATCAACCGAGACTCCAAGGCAGCCGTAACGCATACGTGGCGCGTTGGAGACCACGACCCACGTGTCGGTTTCGGGATCGTACTCTTCGACTGCCGCCGTCCGGGAACTTCCACCGGCAACGTAGATTTTCCCGGCGACGGAAGAGAGAGCAAATTTTTTGCGCGCGAAAATCGTGGCAGCGCCCATTGAAACCGACGCAGTCCACGTGTCGTACTGCAGCGTGGTGCTTCTGCCGACGAGGTAGATCCTGGGACCAATGGAGCACGCGCGCGCGTGGGCGACTAGGAAGTGGAATTCGTGGAGCGAAATGGCGTCGAAGCAGGGAACCAAAAGAGAAGGGAGCCAGGCGGCGTCGAGGAGCGTGGTGACAGAGAGGCCTCGGTCAGTGGCAGCAAGGACGACGGTGGTATGGCGAAGTAGGTGGAGGCGACGGCGGAGATAGGAGAAGGCGGGGGAACGGAGGAGGCAGGACCAGCGACGACAAACGAGGGAGAGGGCAGGGAGGGAGGCGGGGGGCACGCGGGAGAGGCAGTCCAAAACGATGTCGTCGGGAAGCGAGGATAGGGTGGTGACGGGCGCAGGGGTGTTAGTGTGGGGCTGCGGTGGTGAGGGGAGTTTTGCAACGGCGTCATTTGGGCTGGGGAAGCATGACTTCATGAGCCATGTGAAGTGGCGAGAATTGCAGCTCTCTCTTTCTCTCGCAGAACTCATTAGTCGACTGAAAGATTTTAGAGAAAGAAAGATTTTAGGGGGAGAAACAGCGATTCAACGAGCAAACGGGTCATGCTAAAATACTTGTCAACAAGTAAAACTTTAAGAAGGATTTTAATTAATTGAATAGTTTTTAATACGGTTAAATATGTTTTTAGTCGCTCAACTATCAAGCGATTTTGTTTTTTTGTTCCTATTTTAAATTTTGTACGTTTTGATCCCTCTCTTTAAGGAAATCATAATTTTTGGTTCTCCAAAATAAACAACGTTAAAAATCAGGTGAGATGACTAACGTTTGGTCACGCGGGAAACTTTGAAACTCTCTCTCTCCACAACAATTAATATTTTTTAATGCAAAGTTAGTGATCACACCAACACACCTCCACTGACTCAGGCTATCGCTGACGACGTTTGTTGAAATAGGGTATTTGGAGTCACCTGCGAATCCTGCGAATGAGGCTACTTCATCACCATTAACTTAGATTGAAAAAGAAGAAAGAAACCCTAATGCTTAGAAGAAAAGGAAGGGAAACTTCGGTGGCTTCCCGGCAACAACAAACGTAGCTGGCAGCAGAACTTTTCAGCTCATCCTGATGCTCAAGCTTTATCCTCCTTTTCAGCTTCGTCAGGGCAAATGGCATCACAATCTTCTTTTGGAGAGTCTGGCCAACATGCACAGCAAGGCGTCTCATCTGGAACCAGTCAACCTGCCGTAGAGGTCGTTTCAGTTCCTGTTGGCCAACTGCTACAAACCCTGTCACCGAATCCCATTAGTCAACAAACACATCAACCCTTTCCATATCACACTGACCAATCCCTGCAATCAAGTAGTCATATATACGGCGGATTCCCTCCCCAGGCTGGCTCTATGACTGAAGGGGCTTCCAGAATGTTCCCTCTAATGCATGGTGGACACGTGAACCCGACCTATGTACAAGGATCTATGGCACTTATTCCTCCACAAACGGCTCCTCAAGTTTCAATGGGGCAGAGTGCAACCTATTTGTCTTCTCAATCCCCCATTGATCAAGCATCACAGTTTAACAGCGGAAACTTAATGGCACGACAACAATTACATGCTTTGCAGAATGCTGTTTCACAACCATCCTCCAAGGACAAGTTTGAGACAAAATCCACAGTCTGGGCAGATACACTAAGCAGGGGTTTGGTTAATTTGAATATATCTGGACATGAGTATTGTGCTTATATACGTTCTCAGACTGTTTCCAACTGTTGGTCTTATTTGGATGACCACTAAATTCTCATTTTTTTACATTTGCAGCTAAAACAAACCCTTTAGCAAATATTGGAGTGGACTTTGATGCAATTAATAGGAAGGAGAAGAGGACGGAGAAGCCCACGACATCGGTAACGTCAACAGTAACCATGGGTAAAGCCATGGGATCTAGTTCAGGCATGGGCCGGATTGGTTCTGCTGCTCTTAGACCACCTACCTCAAACCCATTGATGGGTATGGGCATGGGAAGCTACGGAGGCATGAAGGCACCTGTGGGGATAGGGATGAACATGGGGGGCATGGGGCAGATGCAGCCACCACCTGCACCTACTAGACTGCCTCATGGGTCTAACATGACTGGCAGCAACAAACGTCATCTGAGTTAGTGGAGGTGTGTTGGCGTTTGTGTGTGATCACTGACTTTACATTAAAAAATATTAAATGTTGTGGAGAGAGAGAGTTTCAAAGTTTCCCGCGTGGCCAAACGTTAGTCATCTCACCTGATTTTTAACGCCGTTTATTTTGGAGGATCAAAAATTATGATTTCCTAAAGGAGAGGGATCAAAACGTACAAAGTTTGAAATAGGGACGAAAAACAAAATCGCTTGATATTGAGGGACTAAAAACATATTTAACCCTTTTTAATATTGTACTAAAGTTTATTGATTATATTAATTGAAAATTTTCAATACATGTATTAAATCGTATTTAACTGTTTTGGAACTGAAGTACTGTTTTATTTTTCTGGTTTTAATGGTAATGAACGTTGGATTTTACTGAATTGAAGTGGGAAAATGGGATATAGTGTAACTCTATTTTACCCTCTTACTTTTAAGCAAATTATTGCAAAAGTAAGAAATGATAAATATATATTTTTTAAGAGGATGAATTTTTTGTTGTAGAAGCTGACAATAAAAGAATAAAGATCACGAACAAATGATTTCCCGAGGTGTGTAGATCACTGTCTTTAAGGACTTATCTATGGTGTATTGCATAAGCTCTACAAGATACAACAGGAACTTCTAAAAAATTTCTGAGAATCTTAAAACTAACAAAGTTCTCTAAAAAGAGAATAAAATAAACCCAAAATATTTTTAGGGAAAAAAGAAAAGAGAAAGAATGAAACCAAGAGAAGAGAGAATGAGAGAAGAATGATTTATGATGTTGTGTTTTGGAGTCAATGAAGTACTCTATTTATAGAGTTGTTGAACGAGGCCCATGATCCAAAATATCTAGCAAAATATCTGCTAAAGAAATGATTTTTTAATAAAATTAGAACGTTAAAATAAAATAAGAACGTTGGGATTGCCTTGTGGGGAAAGATATTCACTGAATAATATCTAAACCAACTCTTGAGCCTTGCGAGATGGCATTTGACGAAGGAGAGAGAAAAAGTTTATTCCACAACGTTTCTCAACATTTTCGGAAGACCTTTTGCAATATAAATATAACAATCCCCCACATATTGCAAAAGTCGAGAAAGAAAAGAAAATTTTCTTGGGTTTTATAAGATGTAAAGTTTCAGAGCTGGTATAGTAAGCTATATGAACCAATCCTAGATCGAGAAACTTAACACACAATGTAGTTGGTATAGCAAGCTATATGAACCAAAGATACTTGAGTGTGTTAGAGGTTTATGCCAAGATCTCATGCAAGCGGCCCCACTTGACACTCATATAAGTGATTTCATCAAATGTATGCTACAAATCATGCACCACCCATAAGGGATATGAAGACAAATCATACACCACCCATAAGGGATACGAAGATCATTAAAAACTTTGTTTAATTACAAAGTTTAACCTCTCAATAATGCAGTCTCTAGCACTTTCACACACACCATAGGAATGGACATTAAATTTAAAATCAAATTAGTGTTATCAGAACTAAGAAGTGACCTGTTTTTACCCATATGAACCTTATTCATGGGATCTTCAATCACAAAGGTTGGGTTACCATCACTTGTTTGTTTGCTAGTGGCTTAAGTCCCATTCCCCTCGATGTTTCTAAGATCATATTTCTTCCCAAGGGTTTTGTCACAGGATCTGCTACATTCTGTTCTGACTTCACATAGTTAATGGAAATAGTCTCACTCTTTAGTAGCTGTCGCAATTGGATATGTCAATTTTTTCCATTATAATTCTTGTTTTTAGCTATAGTTATTGCCGATTGGCAATCACAGTGTATTGACACCGATGGAGTTGGTTTCATTCCTAGTGGAATGTTTGTTAAGAAGTTTTTCAACCACTCGACCTCACTACTAGCCATCTCAAGAGCGACAAACTCAGATTTCATTGTTGATCTTGCAATAATTGTTTGTCTGGCTGATCTCCATGTAATCGCACCACCCCCAAGTGTGAATACATAACCACTAGTGGATTTTGTCTCATCTGAATCAGAGATCCAGTTAGCATCACTGTACCCTTCTACTACAGTAGGAAATCCACTATATTCAATGGCATAATCCATTGAACCTCTTAAGTATCTAATAAGCCTGGAAAGTGCATATAGTGAGAGGAAATTGTATTATTTAAAGGGTTATGTATAACATTTTCTTCACAAGAGTTTGTTACTGGCGTTTCTGTTAATGTTATCTTTTCACAAAGCACGAGAATGTCTGAGACTGTAATGGACCCCATAGTGTAAAGATTACAACTTTATAATTCTTGGCAGGACAAATAGAGGGCCAAAATAAAGGAGAGGATTGATAAATTTGTTGGAATTTTTTGAGTCCCCACATGCTACAACTATCATTATACTTGCTGATATAGAGCATGTTTGTTATTTATAGATTGTTTTAGCCAATTAACCCTTATGCAAATTATGTTTTGCATTGTTGTACTATGATTTCAGCAGCTGAACTATATTGAAACTGAAAGCATCTCTTTGAGTCATTTGTAGTCTTAAATTTCAATTTCAGTTTGTTCATAGTCTTTTGAAGTAGTTTTACTTCTGTTTTGGTCCAATTTAATCTGATTCTGCTTTGATTTTCGGTTTTCTTGAGTTCAGAGTCTTGTGAAAGCCATATATCAATCAATTAAGGCAATGAGAACATGTTCTAGACTTGGTGATATGAGCTGAAGCACTAGAACATTAGTTTTGGTTTTAAAATCTACTTCAAATGCTAATTATGGTTTAAGCTTTTGAATCTATTTTCAGTTGAAGATTTTGATTTTCGTGCTTTGTACAACATTGTTTAATGTTGTTGAAGATATCTAAAGGTGTAGCAAACCATAACAAGCAATGAAACGCAATATACATAGCTTGGTTGCTCAAAACCAATAGCATTTTCTCTGTTTCAGTATTCAATCAAGGTTTTCACCGTGCTTACATCTTTGACTTGTGTAATTTGAATTTAATCATGCTAAGCTTCATTGTTCTAGCTTAGTTCAGTGCATTTATACTTCCTTATGTTTGTTTCAGTGTTGCTTAAGCTTTTCAAAAAATTAAACCTGATTTTGGTGATGTGATGGAGTGCTTTTCTACATTTTTGGCCAATAGAAAGGTCTGATTTCGAATGCTAGCCTTTGTATATTGTTTGACAGTTTCAATAAGTCTAAAATAATGTTTAAAGGATGCTAGCAAAGTTTAGTTAGTGATATTTTGGCCTAAGTGTACAATTGTCTTATATGTCATCACATTTTGAGTTAAAATTGGAAATGAAGTAGTGAATCTGTGTTGCAAGTGGTTTTTAACTCGTTCCAGAGTTTTGACACATCTAAAATCAGTAAACAAAGTTTCCTAAAAGGATAGTACCGAGTTTGAACCACTTCTATGAAAAATTGAGTGTCAAACCACCAAAATAAAGTTAGTTTTCTAGTGTAGATTGCTTTGTCAGCCATTGGTTGTGGTTGGATGAGTGAGTTTTAAGGGAAGTTCTTTGTTTGGGAAATATTTTGTGAATGGTGAGTGGTATGTAGGAGCCTAGTGCGTACAAAGTTTTTCTTTGGTGTTAGGAGTGTAGGTTGCACTGATTTTGATATTGGTCTCAAGTGTATGAGTCTAGGTTTTTCTTTGTTCAGTCTATTAATGATTTTTGAGTGTGTGAGAGTGAGGTGCATTGTCTTGTGAATAAGTCATAAGATGAGTGAAGTGTTAAGGTAGGATATAATGAGTATTCCAAGGGTTGTTTCTGCAACTCTGACCATCTAGTTTGGCACCATAATTATCTATTATGGTCAATGGTGCAGGGTTGATTCCTATAGCTTTCACCCCTTAGAGGAGGATTTTGGATGCTCAAGCTCCACTCTTCAAATTCTAGGGTTCTATCTTTCATTCTTTCATTATTTTTCATTTAATTTCACCATGATTATGGTGAACTAAACCTTCATTGTTGTTGGGGAATCAATGTAATCCTTCGAAACTCTCATGTATTGAATTGGTTCTTGATGACAAATTTATGAACACCGAAATACGGCGCCACAAACTTGTTGAACAATCGGCAAGTGTGACCGAATCGTATCAAGTAATAAACTCGGTAA
>JAHCHA010011646.1:6926-22042 GCA_027742795.1 Vigna hirtella | reverse complement strand
TGATAACAGTTGAAAAACTGTTATTTTTATGCTTAAAATTTATACTAAAAGCAACCTTTAACACTTAGAAACTAGCTTGAAATCATGCTTTTGGTCATATTTTCAGAAATAAGAGAGCTGGACAGGTTTATGCTTGATTTCAGTGTTTTTGTGCAGGTTTTAAGGTGAATTTGGTGAAAGAAGTGAAGAAGGAGAGAGATGGAATCAGAAAAGACATCAAAAAGTGCAAAAGAAGAAGCCGCAACTACCGCTCAGCGGCAGTTTACCGCTGAGCGGCACTCAGGAGTTCACGGGGGATCCGCTGAGGGGCAAAATGGCCGCTAAGGGGAAGAAACCAACTCACGCACTTACCGCTGAGCGGTACTTTACCGCTCAGCGGCACACTTATGGGCTTGGGCCTAAATTTTCTGTAATTTTAGAATAGTATATAAGCTTTAGGACGTCCTAGGGTTTGTATCTTTGGCAGAAACGAAGCAAACACTCTGTCTTCCACCCCTTTGAAGGAGGATCTTGGATGCTCAGGCTACCTCTTCACCTTTCTAGGGTTTTATCTTTCATTCTTCCATTATTATTCATCTAGTTTCACCATGAATATGGTGAACTAAACCTTGTATTGTTGTTGGGGAATCAATGTAGTCTTGTGAAACTCTCATATATGGAATTTGTTTTTACATCTTATATTTAAGACCTATGCTTTCTTTCATCAGTAGTTAGGGTTTTTCCTCTTTGCTCAATGCTTGCTTTGTTTAACTCATTCAATGCATGATTATTGATTTTGTCGATACGGGAACGTACGGGGAAGTCTAGATCCGGGAAATTTCTCCCAATAGTATATTGGTTGTCGTTAAGCTCCTGTACTAAAAGAACTAATTATTAGGAATGCTAGGAATTGTATGAACTCGTAATTAGGGATAGGCCTTCTTGCAAGGTAATTTAGAGAGTGGCATTAACAATGATGAAAAGAATGTTGAATTCCTAAAATATATGAGAGTGGATAAGATGAAATTGATAACCCCAACAACATACTCATCCATATATTCCATTGAAGTGTTTGTATTTTGTTTTAGCCATTGATCAAAACTCATGCATACATGTTTATTTTCTGTTTTGCATATTAAATTCCACTTATTTCGTTCTTAAGTCTTAAATAATCAACGAATCACATAACTAAACTAGGCCGTGAGTCCTTTGGGAGAATGATACTTGGTCTTACCGAGTTTATTACTTGAAACGATTCGGTCACACTTGCCGATTGTTCAACAAGTTTGTGGCGCCGTATTTCGGTGTTCATAAATTTGTCATCACTAATCAGAGCTTTGGGGTTAATACTGAGGTTAACCCTAGAGAAGAGTGTAAAGTTTTAGTGAATGTAGAAAGAGTTGAGTTAGAAAGAAAAGAGAGTTAATAAAATGTGGATTTACTTGTGAATGAAGCATGGCAACAATTTTCAACTCAGGTTAAACACAAGGAACAAATCTCCAAAAGAAAAAGATATGTAGAAGAGGAGATAAATAAATACAAAGTTGTTCAGAAGAAGCTACACCCTTCAAAAGAGAAAGATCCTGGAAGCTTCTTCATTCCATGTGTCATAGAAAAGAAAAAGGTAGATAAAGCCCTACTTGATTTAGAGTCAAGCGTTAATTTAATGCCTTATTCTTTACTTGAACAAATGGGTGATCTTAAAGTCAAACCTATAAAGATGAATCTGTTAGTGGCGGATGGCTCTTTAAAGAATTCGTATGGTATAACAGAGGATGTTATGGTTTGTGTTGGAGAACTCAAATTCTTGGTGGATTTTGTTATCATAGAGATGAAGGATGAAAGGATTCCTATTATTCTTGGAAGGTCGTTTATGAAAACAGATAAAGTCATCATTGATGTAGATGAAGGAATAGTGGTGTTTCAAGACCGAGGAAAAAATGAAGTGATTGATGTTTTCAAAGAGGAACAGCGGACAAAGACTAGTTATAAAGCTACATGTTAGGATGTACTCATGACTAGTTATACAAGTGCAGAGCCAAGCTTAAAAGGTAAAAATTGTTTTTAGTTGCAGGATAAGGAAGAAGAACAAGAGAGCAAAGGAAGGACGATTCATGATGATTCAAGGCAAACACAACCCAAACCTGGTAAACATGTGAGATTCAAAAGCAGGTTAAGGATTATGAAAAACTATAAAGAAGATGGAGTGATAGAAATTGAGTCTCCACAGTCAAGAAGAGTCAAAAAGGTGGACCGGAAGCAGTTGATGAGTTGGTGTGATGATAGAAAGATAGACATCAACATTAAAGATGGAACATGAGCTTTACTAGGTCAAGCTAGTGACGTTAAAAGAGCGCTTTTCTGGGAGGCATCCCAGTTGATTTAAAAACATTATTTTAATTGTTGATATTGGTTGTAATTCTTGGACATTATTTTTATGTTGAAACTTTCTGGGTTAGCATCTACTGATGGATGCTAGGTGGTTAAGTATCTACTGAAGGATACTAGGTTTATTGACAGGTTTGTTACACCTACTGATGGGTGTTGGTAAGGTAAAATTACACCTACTGATGGGTGTTGGTGGATTTTGGGTCAGGCTCGTGACGTTAAACACGCGCTTCCTGGGAGGCAACCCAGTTGATTTACTTTGTTCTTACTGTTTATTTTGATTATGCTTTAGTTGCATGATAGGGACTGAATATATGAGTGATTTGAGAACTTAAATGCATGAAGGGAGTCAGAGGCATGAGTGGAATGCACCTAGGGTAAGCTAGGAAGGAAGAAAAACATTTCACGCGCAGGTGCCGCTCAGCGGAAATTTCCGCTGAGCGGTAATTATGCAGAATGATTTTTTTCGGTTGTCCTTAGCGGGACCCGAGCCCATTAGGATATTTTTATACCCTAGGGCGCGATTTTGGGTTCATTCTCAGATTTCTTTCCTCTCACACACTCCTAAATACTTTTCTAAGAGTTCTCTACATCTTTCCCTTCATTCCCCTTCACAAAATCCCTCTTCCACTCACTTTCTCACTAATTTGCCATTTAAGTTTGGGGTTTGGAGAGAACATTGTTGTTAGGGCTGAGTTCTTCATATTAGTAGAGCATTTTCTACTCATCTAGCATCTCCACCCAAGTAAGTCAAGCATTTTTTATTCTAGGGTTCTTGAAAGTATGAATTTGAATGTTCAAAGCATGAGTTTTAGGGATTTTTGATTTCTATGCATGATTTGATGAATTAATTGAAGATTGAACCGATTAAAATGCTTGATTTTGGTCTGGAAGTATGAAAATCACATGTGGGTGGAGTTAGGAAGCATAAAAATTGAATTTTTCAAAATTTGCAAAATCGCCGCTCAGCGGAAATTTCCGCTGAGCGCGACTCTGCCAGACTTGGTTTTTTGGCTTCTTTGTCTTGCTGGCCTGGTGCACTGGTTGCGCTGAGGGGTTCTTTTTACCCTCAGCGGTGGTTTAGCATATATTTGAGGTATTGTTTAGGGTTTACTAATGATTAACAACATGTTTTGTGGTTTTGTAATTTGTGTTTGATGTAGGGATGGCATCCTCTTTAGGCAATAGAATGAAAACCATAGCCTCCAAGAGAAAAGACAAGGAACCTGAACAACCTCATTCTAGTAGGTTCCTATCTCGCAAGCATGAGAAGCATTTTAAGATTGTCCAAGATAGGAGACTCCTGATGGAAAGGAAAGCTGGAATGATACCCAACTTTGCTCCTCAATTTGGAGAGCAACTGATGGGAAGAAACTGGAGGAAATTGGCCACATACCCTGCACCAACCAATATAATAGTGGTGAAGGAATTTTACACCAATGCCAGAAAGATAGGTGATTATCCAGCTGAGGAGTACCTAAGCTATGTTAGAGGCTACGCTATTAGGTATGATCCTACCTCTATCAACAGCTTTTTGGGGACTGAATGGGTTGGAGACTAGTTCCAGTTTACTCTATGTATGGAGGAAGGTACTGATTTTAATGATGTGGAGAGTGTTCTATGTGTACCTGGAGGACACTTCCAAAGGAACAGAAATGGGGCAGTGGTGATCAGGAGGACTGATCTGACTTCTCTTGCTAAATATTGGATCGCATTCTCCCATGCCAACATTCAGCCGTGCTCTCATGTTTCAGACATCACTCTCAGCAGGGCACTTCTCCTCTTCTGTGTGCTTAGAAATATGAGCATTAACATTGGCCAAGTGATTGCCAATGAAATACAAATGTGTGCCAACATGATGAAGAACAAGGCACCTTTAGGGCATCCTTCCTTGATTACACACCTGTGCAAGATAGCTGGGGTGGATATTTCTACTCCACCATTTGAAAGGCCAAGGAAATCCATTGATGAGTCTTATTATAGGAAGTATTGTGGAGGAGAGGAGGCAGCTCAGCCAGTTCCACCACAGCGTCCTCATAGAGAAAGAAGACCAGCACAGAGTCAGGCTTCTACAGAGACTTATGAGGCAGAGCCATTCCAGATGAGAGACATGTACATGTCTCTTATAGGTGCACAGATGCAATCCATCCACAGAGGACAGGTCGCAACTGCTGTGATGATTATTGGGTTATATGATACACCCCCAGCACACAGGTGGACTATGGATGAATTCCATAGTGTGGTGGATTGGCCAGAGGAGCAAATCCAAGGCAATAGAGCTGGAGCAGCTGAAGCTTCAGCCATGGAGGAAGATGAAGATGAGGATGATGACACATTTGAGGATGCTGAAGACAATGAAGAGGAGGAAGATACAGATGATAGTACAGGTTGATGAGGAGCTAAGATAGCATCTACTGATGGATGCTATCAGCACTAGAGCAGGATCTTTTCTATCTTTTGTTTTGTAATTTTGAACTTATTTGCTTTTGTTTTTAGAATAGGGTTGATGTACTCAATTTGAAACTTGTCTATTATGGTGGTTTGCATGTGACTATTATGTGATAAGTAATGCTTGATGATGTTTTGATCTTGGTTGATGATTGAGAATGTGCATATTATATGCTTATACAGGTGGTTCACAAGCTATGTGAACAAATGCATGATGCTATGATTGTGATTATGATGCTAAGCAGGATGTGTATGTGGAATATGAATGAACTGATATGTGAGATTTTAAGCTCTAGAGTTGTTGTTGAATAGTATTACTTTGAAAGCATGAATGACTTTGCCCAGGTTTTCTATGATTGAATCATTTGCTTGTTTGCATCATATGATCAAGGCCATTTGTTGGTACCCTTCTATTAGCCAAATACATGAATTTAGCCCACTAAAAGAGACCACTATGTGTTCTATCCTTTGAACCCATAGCCTTGAACATGATTTGAAAACCCTTTTTGAAAAGCTTTACCTTGAGTTAAGTTGAAATTATTATGTGGTATTGATAAATGTTCAAGTTTGGGGTTGTTGGAAAATAGAAAGGGAAAATAAAAAGCATTGAGCCAAAAGAGCATGTGAAAAGCAAAAGATAAAGAAGAGAAAAGCTCAATGCAAAAGAAAGCTAGGAATACTTAAGAATGGTTGTGTTTAGATGATTCTCTTAACTCAAGGGTTTTTTGATCCAGAAAAACCAATTGTTATTGTTAGCCCAGCCACATTATAAGCCATTGAAAAGTCCTTTTGATGATGCTTGCTTGTGAGTGTTTTTGATTGTGGTTAAATGAAAGGCAAAGTTTGATTCATGTGACATTGTGATAATAAAGTGAATGAGTGAATTTCTCCTATATACTTGTGTGTTGAGTGAAAAACTTTATCTAGAAAGGATAGTTTCCATAAGAACATCTTTGCTTAGTTGATTGATCATTCATGAAAATAGCATTTGTTGGAAATTATATGATTGAGTGAACACTGAAAGCATATGCACATCTTGATTGAAGTTTTGTGATGAGCTAAATTGAGTATTTACTTATCTTGAAAGCAAGATTTTTGAATGTGGTGAACCATTGAATGGATGGGTAGAAGATTGAGTTACATCTTAATTGCTTGAGGACAAGCAAAGTTCTAAGTTTGGGGTTGTGATAGTTGAAAAACTGTTATTTTTATACTTCAAATTGACTTCAATTACAACCTTTATGACTTAGAAATTAGCTTGAACTCATGATTTTGTTGAATTATTGGAAATAATAGAGTTGGACAGGTTTTATGCTTGATTCCCTTGTTTTTGCAGGTTTTTAGATGAAATTGATGAAAGAAGTGAAAAGGGACAAAGATGGAATCAGAAAAGGATAAGAAAAGTGCAAAAGAGGAGAAAATAGAAGTACCGCTCAACGCCAATTACCGCTGAGCGGCACTCGCAAGAACCGTTGGCACCGCTGAGGGGAGAAAAGCCGCTGAGGGGAAGAAGTGACTTGCGATACTACCGTTGAGCTGTATTTACCGCTGAGCGGCACTTTTCTGGGCTTAGGCCTACTTTTCTGTATTTTTTAGAATAGTATATAAGCTTTAGGACGTTCTAAGGTTTGTATCTTTGGCTGGGACGAAGCAAAAACACTCTCTTTCACCCCTTGGAGGAGGATTTTGGATGCTAAGGCTCCTTTCTCAACTTTCTCATCTAGTTTCACCATGAATATGGTGAACTAAACTTATTTTGTTGTTGCGAAGTCAATGTAAATCTTTAGAAACTTTCTTGTATGGAATTTGTTCTTCAAGATCATTTATATGATACATGCTTTCTTTCATTAATAGTTAGGGTTTTTCCTCTTTGCTCAAAGCATGCATAGTTTAACTCATTCGATGTCATGATTATTGGTTTTGTTGATACGGGAACGTACGGGGAAGTCTAGATCTGGGGAATCTCTCCCAACAGTATATTACCAACCTAGACATAGGAGTATGATGGTAGATTGCCTTTAAGCTTCTATTAATTATAATGCATGATTAATTGCTAGGGAGACAAGAGATTGTAAACTAATGATTATGATTAGGCTTTCTTCGCCGAGGAATCGTGTTTAAAGTAATTTAGAAAGTGACATTAATATTAATGAAACGAATGATGAATTCCTAAATACAAGAGAGTGGAAAAGACGAACTTGATAAACCCCAACAACATATTCATCCATATATTTCAATTCACGCTCTTGTCTCTTCTTGCCATTGATCATCATATGCATACATATTTACTTTTCAGTCTTTTGCATTAGAAACTTATAACACCTTGTTCTCAAGTCTTAATTAATCAATTAATCAAATAAGTGTCTAGGCCTTGCGTCTCTTGGGAAACGATACTTCTGCCACTTCTTCCGCTTTTTCCACTTCTTCTTCCACTTCCTCCACTTCCTCCACTTCCTCCACTTAGTCCACTTCGTCAACTTCGTCCACTTCGTCAACTTCGTTCACTTTGTCCATTTCGTCCACTTCTTCTTCTTCTTCTTCTTCTTCTTCTTCTTCTTCTTATTCCACTTCGTCCACTTCATCAACATCGTCAACTTCGTCAACTTCGTACACTTCGTCCACTTCTTCAACTTCAACTTCTTCTTCTCCTTCTTCTTCTTCGTCTTCTTCCACTTCGTCCACTTCGTCCACTTCGTCAACTTCGACCACTTCGTCCACTTCTTCAACTTCTGCCACTTTTTCTTCCACTTCTTCTTCCACTTCTTCCACTTCCTCCACTTCGTTCACTTCCTCCACTTCCCCCACTTCGTCCACTTCCTCCAATTCCTCCTCTACTTCGTCCACTTCGTCAAATTCGTCAACTTCGTCCACTTCGTCCACTATTCCACTTCATCCACTTCTTCCACTTGTTTAACTTCTTCCACTTCTTCTTCCACTTCGTCCACTTCCTCCACTTCCTCTATTCCTCCACTTCCTCCACTTCCCCCACTTCGTCCACTTTGATGACAAATTTATGAACACCGAAAAAACGGCGCCAAAAACTTATTTAACCCTCGGCAAGTGTGACCGAATCGTATCAAGTAATAAACTCGGTAAGACCAAGTATCGTTCTCCCAAAGGACTCACGGCTTAGTTAGTTATATGATTTCTTGATTATTTAAGACTTTTGAACAAATTGTTATAAGTTTCAAATGCAAAAGACAAAAAGTAAACAGTATGCATGTGATGATCAATGGGAAAGAAGAACACAAACACTGAACGAATTATATGGATGAGTATGTTGTTGGGGTAATCAATTTCATCTTATCCACTCTCATATATTTTAGGAATTCATCATTATTTTCATCAATGTTAATGCCACTCTCTAAATTACCTTAAACCCGATGTCTCGGCAAAGAAAGCCTATCCTTAATTATGAGTTCATGCAATTCCTAGCATCCCTAATAGTTAATTCTGACGCACAGAAGCTTAAAGGCAACCAACCCTCATATCCCTATGTCTAGGCAATACTGCTTTTGGGAGAATTTCCCCGGATCTAGATTTTACCGTATGTGTCCATATCAATAAAACCAATAATCATGACATTGAATGAGTTAAACAATGCATGCTTTGAGCAAAGAAGAAAAACCGTAACTAATGATGAAAGAAAGCATGTATCATAAATATGATGTTTAAACACAAAATTCCATATATGAGAGCTTCAAAAGATTTCATTGATTCCCCAACAACAAGAAGAGTTTAGTTCACCATATTCATGGTGAAACTAGATGAAATACAATGAAAGAGTGAAAGATAGAACCCTAGAAAGTTGAGTAGGAGAGTCGTCACCATCTCCAATTCTACCCCCAAGGGGTGAAAAGTGTGTTTTGCGTCTTCTCCAGCCAAAGATACAAACCCTAGGAAGTCCTAAAGCTTATATACTATTCGAAATATTACAGAAAAGTGGGCCTAAGCCCAAAATAATGGCGCTCAGCGGTAAGTGCGTGTGTTGAATTCTTCCCCTCAGCTGTACTTTCACCCCTCAGCGGAGCCAACGGGTGTTCATTAGTGCCGCTCAACAGTAAACTGGCGCTGAGCGGTACTTGCGGCTTCTCTTCTTTTGCACTTTTTGAGTTCTTTTTTTATTCCATCTCTATCCTCCTTCACTTATTTCATCAAATTCACCTTAAAACCTGCATAAAACACTGGAATCAAGCATAAACCTGTCCAACTCTCTTATTTCCAAAAATATAAACAAAAGCATGATTCCAAACTACTTTCTAAGTGTTAAAGGTTGCTTTTAGTATCAATTTTAAGCATGAAAATAACAGTTTTTCAACTGTTATCACAACCCCAAACTTAGAACTTTGCTTGTCCTCAAGCAAACAAGATGTAACTCAATCTTCTACCAATCAATACAATGGTTCACTCCATTCAAAAATCCTCTTTTCAAGGTAAGTAAGTACTCAATTAGGCTCATGACAAAAACTTCAATCAAGACATGCACATGCTCTAGTGTTCACATAATCACCTAATATCCAACAAATGCTCCTTTTCATGAATGATCCATGAACTAAGCATGGATGTTCATGTGCTCATGGAATCTTTTCTACTAGATAAAGTGTTTCACTCAAACATACAAGTGTATAAGAAGTAATCACTCATTCACTCTACTATCACCATGTCACATGAATTGACTTTGCCTTTCATTTAACCATAATCAAAAACATTCACAAGCAGACATCATCACAAGGACTTTTCAATGGCTTATAATGTGGCTGGGCTAACAAGAAAATTGGTTTTTCTAGATCACAATACCCTTGAGTTAAGAGAATCATATAAACACAACCATTCTTACTTATTCCCAACTTTCCTTTGCATTGAGCTTTGCTTTTTCTTCTCTTT
Organism: Vigna hirtella; assembly: GCA_027742795.1. Classification (NCBI taxonomy): domain Eukaryota; kingdom Viridiplantae; phylum Streptophyta; class Magnoliopsida; order Fabales; family Fabaceae; genus Vigna; species Vigna hirtella. The sequence continues at coordinate 12,343 of JAHCHA010011646.1, read as the reverse complement.
TCTTTCTCTTTTTCTTTTTCTTTTCACATACTTAGTTTTTAGCTCTTAGCTCAATGCTTTCAATTTCCCTTTCATAACTTCCCAACAACCCCAAACTTGAACATTTATCAATACCACCATATATTTTCTACTTAACTCAAGGTAAAGCTTTTCACAAAGGGTTTTCAAATCATGTTCAAGGCTAAGGGTTCAAAGGATAGAACACATAGTGCTCTCTTTTGTGGGCTAAAATCATGAATTTGGCTAATAAAAGGGTTACCAACAAATGGCGTTGATCATATGATGCAAACAAGCAATTGATTCAATCATAGAAAACCTGGACAAAATCATTCATGCTTTCAAAGTAACAACATTCAATCACAAGAACTCTGGAGCTCAAAACCTCACATATAAGCTCATTCACATTCCACATACACATCCTGCTTAGTATCATAATCACAATCACAACATCATGCATTTGTTCACAAAGCTTGTGAATCACCTGTATAAGCATATAATGTGCACGTCTCAACATCAATAAATATCAAAGCATCATCATGCATTACTTATCAAACAACAATCATACGCAAACCATCATAACAGACAAAGTTTCCAATTGAGTACATCAAACCCTATTCTAAAAACAAAAGCAAATAAGTTCAGAAATATAAAACCAAACAAAAGCATAAATCCTACTCTAGTGCTGATAGCATTCATTAGTAAATGCTATCTCAGCTCCTCATCAGTCTGAGCTGTCATCTGTATCCTCCTCCTCTTCCTCATCTTCAGCATCCTCAAATGTGTCATCCTCTGCATCATCAGCATCATCTTCATCCATCTCCATAGCTGAAGCTTCAGCTGCTCCAACTCTACCGCCTTGGGCCTGCTCCTCTGGCCAAGCTACCACATTATGGAACTCCTCCATAGTCCACCTATGTGCTGGAGATGTATCATACATTCCAACAATCATCTCAGTAGTGGTCACCTGCCCTCTGTGGATAGACTGCAACTGTGCACCTATAAGAGACATATACATGTCCCTCATTTGGAAAGGTTCTGCTTCATGTGTCTCTATAGATGCCTGACTCTGTGCTTGTCCTCTTTCTCTGTGAGTACGGCGTGATGGACCTGGCTGAGCTGCCTCCTCACCTCAACAATATTGTCTGTAATAGGCCTCATTAATTGCTTTCCTTGGCCTCTCAAATGGTGGAGCAGAAGTATCCACCCCAGCTATTTTGCATAGGTGTGTGATCAAAGAAGGATGTCCTAAGGGTGCTTTGCTGTTTGTTGTGTTAGCACACACCCTTATCTCATTAGCTATTACCTGTCCAATATTGACATTCAAATTCCTGATCGCACAGTAAAGGAGGAGTGCCCTGCTAAGAGTGATGTCTGAAACATGAGAACATGGCTGAATGTTGGCATGAGAAAATGCTATCAAATACTTTGCAAGAGGATTCAAGTCAGTCCTCCTAATGTTTACCACAGAACCAGTTCCGTTTCTCTGAAAATGTCCTCTAGGTACACATAGAACACTCTCCACATCGTCAAAATCATTGCCTTCTTCCATACATAGAGCAAACTTGCACTTCTCACCAGCCCATACAGTACCCAAGAAGCTGTTAATAGAGTCAGGATCATACCTAATAGCGTGGCCTCTAACATAGCCTAGGTAATCCTCAGTCGGATAATCACCAATCTTCCTTGCATTGGTGTAAAATTCTTTCACCACAGCTATATTGGCTGGTGCAGGGTATGTGGCTAGCTTCCCCCAATTCCTTCCCAGCAGTTGCTCTCCAAACTGAGGAGCAAAGTTAGGTATCATTCCAACTTTCCTCTCCATAAGGAGCCTCCTATCTTGGACCACCTTAAAATGCTTCTCATGTTTGCGAGATAGGAACCTACTAGAGTGGGGTTGTTCTGGTTCCTTTTCTTTCCTCTTTGATGCCATCTTCTTCACTCTTTTGCCTGAAGAGGATGTAATTCCTACATCAAACACAGATTACAAAACCACAAGACATGTTGTTAATCATTAGTAAACCAAAAAAAAACACCCTAATTCCAAGCTAAACCACCGCTGAGGGTCAAAATCACCCGTCATCGCCACCAGTGCATCAATCCAGTACACAATTCAGCCAAAACTCAAAGTCTGTCAGAGTGCCGCTCAGTAGAAATTTACCCTTGAGCGGTGATTCTGCAGATTTTTGAAAAATACTCTTTTGACCTTTCCCAACTCCACCCACATACAATTTTCATGCTTCCAGATCAAAATCAATCAGTTCAAACATCAATTAATTCATAAAATCATGCATAGGAATCAAAACCCCTAAAAATTCATGCTTCAACAATCAAATTCATGCTCAAGAACCCTAGAATGAAAAATGCTTGACTTACTTGGGTGGAGATGCTAAATGAGTAGAGAATGCTTTCAAACTGTGAAGAACAATGATGCTCTCTCCCAACCCCAAACTTAGATGGAAAACTAGTTAGAAAGTTAGTGGAAAGGAGATTTTCTCAAGAGGAATGAAGGGAAAATTGTAGAGAACCTTTGGAAAAGTGTTTAGGAGTGTGTATGCAGAGAAAAATCTGAAAATAGAGGCCAAGGCGTGACTTAGGGTATAAAAATACCCTAATGGGCTCGGGTTCCGCTAAGGGGCAACCTAAGCCCAATCTGCTATACCACCGCTCAACGGCAGTTTGCCGCTCAGCGGCACTTTCGTGATGTGCTTTTCTTCTTCCTAGCTTAACCTAGGTGCCTCCTACTCATGCCCCTCACTTGCTCCCTACAATTAAATTCTCAGATCACTCATGCATCCAAATCTCTGTCATGCAACTAAAGCAGAACAAACAACAAAGATATAATCAATCAACTGGGTTGCCTCCCAAGTAGCGCTTGTTTAACGTCACAAGCCTGACCCAAACATCCACCAACACCCATCAGTAGGTGTCAAAGCTAGTATCTCTCAGTAGATACTTAACCACCTAGCATCCTTCAGTAGATGCTATACCCAAAAATTTACAGAAGTAATGTCCAAATTTATAAAAATTTACAAAACCAAAATAAAATCAAAAGAAAAATTTTCCTCAAATCACTAGAATGCCTTCCAGCAAGCGCTCTTTTAACGTCACTAGCTTGACCCAATAAAGCTCATGTTCCATCTTCATGGTTGATGTTCATATCACACCAACTCATCGACTGCTTCCGGTCCACTTTTCTAACTCTTATGGAATGTGGAGACTCTATCTCTATCACCTCATTTTCTTTGTAGTCTTTCACAACCCACAACTTGTTTTTTAATTTCACAGGTTTACCAAGTTGGAGTCGTTCTTGCATCCAGTCATCATGGACCTTTCTTCCTTTCCCAATCTTTTCTTCTTCCTGTACCTGAAAAAAAAAACAATGTTTACCTTTGACCTTTGGCTTTTCATCTTGATGGCTAGTCATGAGTACATCTTGATATGTAGCTTTATGACTAGCTTCTTCCTCCTGCATCTGCCCCTCTTCTTTGAAGACATCTACAACAACTTTTTCTTCTCGGTCTTGGAATACCACTATGCCTTGATCCACATCAATGATGACTTTGGCCGTTTTCATAAACGGTCTTTCTAGAATAATGGGTATCCTCTCATCCTCCATTTCCATCACCACAAAGTCCACCAAGAACTGTAGTTTGCCTACACAAACTATAACATCCTCTACTATACCATAGGGATTCTTTGAGGATCCATCTGCCATTAATAAATTCATCTTTATAGGCTTCACATCAAGATCACCAATCTACTCAAGTAAGGAATAAGGCATCAAGTTAACACTTGATCCTAAATCAAGTAAAGCCTTCTTTATCCTTTTCTTCCCTATAGCGCATGGAATGGAGAAACCTCCTGCATCTTTTGCTTTTGGAGGGAATGGCTTCTTTTTAACAGCTTTATACTTCTTTGTCTCATCATCTCTACGTCTTTTCTTTGTAGAGACTTCTTCCTCAGGTTTTGTATAAACTGCAATGTGCTGTAATATCTCCTTAAAAGGTACATCATTATCCAACATCTTAAATATTTTTGTAAAGTCAAATTGTTTCTCATGATCTGTTGGAAAAGGAAGAATGTCTTCACTCTTTATCTCTTCTTTTTCTTTTTCTTTTTTTTTTCTCTTCTTTTTCTTTCTCTCTTTCTAACTCAACTGTTTCAACATTTTCACTCACTAACACCTTACATTCTTCCCTGGGGTTAACCTCAGTATTAGCCCCAAAATTTTTGTCAGGCCTATCTTCGAACTGCTTAGTAATTTGACCCATTTACATCTCCAAGTTCTTAATAGCAGCTTCAGTGCTCTTTTGAGTGGATGCAGTTGCCTGTATGAATTGCTGAAGAGTTTCTTCCATCCTTATTGATCTTTCATTAAGTGTAGCCATTTGTTGCCATAAGGTTGGTTGTTGTTGTTGCTTGTTGAATTGCCCTGATTGTCTAGGTTTCCCACTTTGTCCTTGACCAATACTTGGGTGTGGTTTCCACCCTTGATTGAAATTCCCCTAACGATATGGAAATTGATTGGCCATGAAGTTAACATCCTCTAAAGCTTCCACTGGAAAGGCGCATTGACCATTGATATGGTCACCACCACATAATTCACACATCTGTGGTTGAACCTGTGCAACAGTCTTTAACTCTTTTGGCTATTGTGCAAGTGCCTTTGTGAGATTCTCCAATTGTTGAGTTATTATCTTGTTCTGAGCTAACAAGGCATCATTGGATTGAAACTGTAGAACTCCTTTTTTTTTTAATAGGAGCTCCTCTTTCACTGTTCAGCTCATTATCATTAGTAGCCATGTTTTCAATTATTTTCGTGGCTTCCTCTGGAGTCTTCCATTTGATATTGCAAAAGACAAAAAGTAAACATGTATACATGTGATGATCAATGGGAAAAAAGAACACAAACACTGAACGAATTATATGGATGAGTATGTTGTTGGGGTAATCAATTTCATCTTATCCACTCTCATATATTTTAGGAATTCATCATTCTTTTCATCAATGTTAATGCCACTCTCTAAATTACCTTAAACCCGATGTCTCGGCGAAGAAAGCCTATCCTTAATTATGAGTTCATACAATTCCTAGCATCCCTAATAATTAATTCTGACGCACAGAAGCTTAAAGGCAACCAACCCTCATATCCCTATGTCTAGGCAATACTGCTTTTGGGAGAATTTCCCCGGATCTAGATTTTACCGTATGTGTCCATATCAATAAAACCAATAATCATGACATCGAATGAGTTAAACAATGCATGCTTTGAGCAAAGAAGAAAAACCCTAACTAATGATGAAAGAAAGCATGTATCATAAATATGATGTTTAAACACAAAATTCCATATATGAGAGCTTCAAAAGATTACATTGATTCCCCAACAACAAGAAGAGTTTAGTTCACCATATTCATGG